>VWPU01017326.1:0-19035 GCA_013398955.1 Callaeas wilsoni
TAAAATAAAATAAAATAAAAACTAAGGGATAATGGGAAAGAACGCCTTAGCCAAATCAGCTACCCTCAAAGCAGGAGGCTCTCAGGACCCCATTTGCAAAGTGCCTGCGGCTTCCAGCAAGGTCAGATTTCATCCCTGAAGGTCGGAGCAGCTCCTGCCTGGCAGACTGTGCCATCCCACCGTGGGCTGGGTTTGCCCTGGGCTCAGCCCCGCACGCAGCTCTGCTCTGGCTCTATCTGCTCCGGCTGTATGGAGGCAGCTACGGGAAGAGCTGAGCCCAGCCTGGTCCCAGCCCTGCTGCCAGGCTCGCTGCCCTCGAGGAGAAATGCTCTGTTCTCTCCCTCTCCAGCACCCTGTGGCTACACCCAATAAAAAAACTGGTCCGGGGCAAGTGTGACAACACCGAGGGGTTAAGCTCGCATCCCCAAAACCCCAGGCATCTGCCTCACACGCAGTGGGGTGCAGCACACAGCATCGTGCACCAGCACAAATCCTGTCCACGGCTCTGCACCGGTGCAGAAGATAAGGCTGAGGCACCACCGTGTGTCCCCCTGTCCCGCCCCCAGCAGCGTCCCACCTGCTGCCTCCACTCCCCACCACCCAGAGCCCCAGCCCCAACGCATCTCTGGAGCATCAGCCCGCAGGGAAGACCCTGGGGTCCAGGGACCCTTTGCAGGATGTAGGGTGTGAGCTGAATCTCACAGGGAGGAGTTTAGCCTCCTGATCTCTGGTTTCATCCTGTAACCAGATATGATGGCACGGAGCAACCCTAGCCCCTGAGCCGTGGGTCACCACAACCATGAATTCACCACCCAGCCCCCAGACCAAAGAAAAGCAAAGTCAGGACTTACCAAAAGGGACGGGGATGAAAAGATCCCAGGCGAAGGGAAGGAGCAGGCGGCAAAATCCCTTTCCTTCACCCCTTCCACCACCAGAGCCTTCCAGGGGCACCTGGTGTGGTGGCAGCCCCAACGGCGTCCACAGCCAGCTCCGTGTGTCCGTCCAGGACAGGAGCCGACGGCCTGGAGCTGGCTTGGGTTGGCGTTTGTCCCTTTGGCTTTGCTTTCCCTCTCGCGGAGGGAGCTATTCCCTTCCTAGCGCCGCGTCCCGCGGGGCCGCGAGAGGGGCACCCGGACGGCGGCGGGGCGCCGGAAGGGGTGGGATATGGGGAACCCCAGGACACGGGGAGCTGGAAGGGAGGATGGAGGAGCCGAAGGTGGCAGAGGCCGGAGATGGGATGGAGGCGAGGAGGTGCGGCCGTGCTCCCCTCCGCCCCAGACCACACAGGGACCACAGGGAGGAGCGGGAGGGGAAGGGGAGCGGCGCGGGGAGGGCGGCGGGGCCGCCCAAGCTCCAGCCCCAGCCCGAGTTAACCTCAGTGAGGTGCGGAGAGGGTGGGAGCCATGGAGGGAGGACAGCCAGACAGACAGCTTCCAGCTATGAATATTAACTACTTCCTCCACAGGCAGGGCTCCGCCGCGTTAACTGTTTCCTAGGCAGGACAGACAGCTGGACAGCTGGACAGCCTGCCCACCTTGCACTGAGCATCACCCCGCTGGCTGACTCCCTCATTTGAGACACCCAGACCTGCCCAGCTCCTGTGTGCATGTGTCACACCTGTCCCCAAAGAGCAGCGACACGTCCAGGGTGGGGATGTCCTTCCAAGCCACACATGATGCTGAAACCCAGACGGGTCTGCAATTTCAAACGTCTTGCTGGAGACTTGAGTTTCTCCATCTGAAATAACTACACAGCTAAAGAGGGGTGGAAACCAGCCATGGACAAGCGACCGACTCTGCCGACCCATTTTCACAATCCTCTTGCCTGCTCTGCCAGCACCACGGGCACAGCATGGACATGCCAGTCCTGTTTTCAGGATGCACACACTGCCCTGCTCTGTGACAGGAGGTATGGCATGATCCCATCCACTCCAGAGCTGTCCGAGACCAAATTTCTCCACCCCAAGCAAAATCCTTGCTGGGATGGTGCTGACAATTTTCTGGTCCAGGTGACAGCAAGCCCACCCCACGTCCAGGCCCCTGCCTGAACCCATGCTCAGGACTGCTCTCCTCAATTGATCCAATATACTCGGCAAAACGTGAGGCTCCCTCCACTCTAATCCCCCAAACCGCGCGTTTCCCACACCCCCAAGGATGACGGCAGGGGATGAGAGCAGTGTTTCCAGCCGGCCCCCTGACTCACAGCCGTGTTTGCTCCCAGATAATAGCACATGCCAAGCCAGCGTCTTTCCAAAACCTCCAAAGTTTGCTTGCTTCTCTGCCTTATTTTTTGTCCCAGCTGTGTCGGCTGCAGGAGGGCAGAGACAGAGCTCCCCACTCCCGACGGGGGACACCCCCAGCCCTAAGCACAGGAACTGCTACAAGTTTTGACTTCAAGGACAGTTCAAAGGGGGAAGAGAAGGGGCTGAGCTTCCACCAGCTGGTCTCTCTTTCCTTGCATCCCAGCTCTGCCTAGTTCCTGGTCCCAGTGGGAACAAACTCCACCACCACCCCACATGACAACCCCAAATACCAAGTTAGAGGACAGATCCTGCCCTGGGAATAGCCACACTCCAGCTGAAATGTCTAGCCAAGCCCGTAGATGGTCCAGCATTTCACCCATAGAGAATAACCAGAAGCAAGGGGGACACTCCCTGTGAATTCCCATTCAGCCCATACAGATCCCCACTGCCCTCCAAAATGCCCACCTCAACACACCCTTACCTTGCAGCAGATGGAGCAGAGAACAGCAGAGAGGGACAGAATAAGGAAGGGGAAGTGGATTCCTTCAGCTTTAGTCAGCTGGTGAAGGCAAGAGGAGAGCCAGTGGCCCCCCTCCCCACCAAGCCTGGCTTAGGGACCGATCCAGCTGCGGGGGGAGAGCAGCAGCCATCCAGCAGCTCCGGCAATGGATTTAACAGCTCTGGCCTGGCCCATTTGGCTCTCCACCTCCGCACAGCCTGGCCTGCCCTCCTGGGCAGCCTCAGCCCCTCCTGATAAGTGGGACAGGATTTGAGCCCACCAGGAAAGGTGTACCCCATGAGATGCTGACCCTCCCGGGAGACAGAGATGACAGCGATCCCATTGAGGGGCTTTCTCCTCCATGGAAAAGTGCAGGATCAGCATCCAGCTCCATTTGAGGGGCTCCAGGAGCCCCTGACCTTTGCCACATGTGGTTCAGGCTCTGCTGTCACCTCCCCTCACTGGAAGGGTGGGATGCTCACCCCAGTCCCCACCCCAGCCAGCCCTGCCCTCTGAGTCTGGACAAGCTGCAGGGGAGCCCTATGCCAGAACCATGACTCAGGTGGGGATTTAGCAACTCTCTCACAGATGTTGAATTTGGCCAGGCCCTGGCCACTCCCTTCCAGGCCCGGTAAAAAGACAGGGCAGGCTGGGCCAGCCCACAATAGGTCCAAGGACCAGTGGTTACAGGGAGCTGCTGGGCTGGGGACACATGCCCGGCCCTTTCACATTTTCTCACACCACCCCAGGATGGCAGAGCTTAGGGTCCCCCCACAACAGTCACAGATCCAGACCCTGAGGACAACCCCTCCACTGACTCCATGCCAGCCCCGGTACCCTGTTCTCCATTGGAATTGGTTTTCTCAGCAAAACCAAACCAGGCTATAAATGATCTCCATCCAGAGTTACAGCATCTGCAGTACCCCAAAATTTCTCTACAGTGATCCTCCAACCAGCTGCAAACCCAGCAATGCTACATCTGGCTGATGGCCTCCTCCTGCCTCTCCGGAGCCAGCCTGGCACCCCAAGGAGAGCTGGCAACTGCAAAAACAGCCAGAGGAAGAAGCATGCCATCATCTCCCTTCAGCCTTCTAACACCCTCAGCCAACCAGTGTCCATGGGGACTGCAGCAGGAACCTGCCATGCAGCCACCACTGACCCCAAAGCCCCTTCAAGGTGGAGGAAGGAGGGCAGGCAGAGCCACTTGCCTTCCCCAGGCTGTGCAGACACGGATGAGGGGCAGAAGAACAGGCTGTGGGGGTATCCCAGCAGGCCCCACTCTCCCCAAGAACCACAGGGCAGCCTAAACATGGTGGGCAGCAGAGACTCTGTCTGAGTAAAGCAGGAGGGCGAGTTCACTGATGGGGCCAGCCTGTCCGATGGAAGTGGCTCACAGAGAGCCTGTTGAATCCAACTGTGTCCCCTCAGCCAGAGAGCAAGATGTGCTGGTAGAGATCCCCCTCTCATGTCCCCAGCTCTGGAAAAGCTTAGTCAACCTATGATCCCACTGCAAATGACTTTCCCCTTCTCCAAGTCCCCACAGATAAGCACAGCAGAGGCGAGGGGAACACCAGGATAGGCACCAGTCCCAGGCACCCACCTGCCCCTCCAGCTTTGGGGTCCCACAGGACCATCCCACCCTGCCAGGCACCTCCCAGCCCTTATGGGTGCTCCATGCTGAGACAAAGCTGCTGGAGAATGGGCATCCACCTCCACTGAGAGCGGCTGTGGGCAGCAGAGACGCGGCATGGGGGAACCCACCGTTTGGCAGGCGATCCCGATCCCGTTGGCCCAGGCTGCAGCGACGGTCTGTGGGGAGCCTTCGCCGAGTGGCAGGACGGGCAGTGGCAGGGACAAGGAGCAGCGGCTGATCCCAGCCCGGCGTGGGTCCTGGTGCCAACCTCACCCCCCTCCACCCCCGGACGCCGCTTGCTCACGCCTGGTGGTGCCAAAAATGTGGCGTGCAATTCCCTGACCAAATAAGGCAAGAACGACCATAAACAGGGACCCCCCCCTGCACAGCCGGACACCAGAGTCCCCACCCTGGCTGGGACAGGCTGGAAAAGAGGAAAAGTGACAAGAGAGAGGGAAGAAGATGGGAGCCCCTCGAGCCCATGCTGACTCCCACCACCACTGCTCAAAGTGCCCCATGGGACAGCCGGGGAAAGACCCTTTATAGACAGGCTTCTTGCAGCTGCTTGTGCTGGCTCGGGTCAGAGGGCAGCCTTCTGCCTGCGGCTTCACCCTTCCACAGTCCCGGCTCATCTCCAAACTGGGACAGTGTTTACAAATTCAAGGTGCCCTCATTCCCTATTGCCACCCTCCTGGCACAGAGGACAGTCCAGTCGGCGCATGGAGTACATCCACAGCCCTGACACCTGCTAAGACCCCCAAGGCAAAATGGAGAGGAGCCCTGGGGTACTTCTGCAGCCCCAATATTCACCAAGACCCCCATGAGAGGACAGAGATGAGTCCTGGGGTACCCCTGCAGCCCTGTGAGGGGCTGGGGGTACAGAAACTTTGGCCCAGGGTCCAGAGGGCAACACATGTAATGAGGCACTCAGGTCTCTGCAGGAAGAAGGGGACTGCCAGGGAGTCTTGCCAGCTCAAGGCTGGACCCATAGCTCCCCAGCTCCTACCACATAGCTGAGCCTGCACATCACGAGTTGCCTGTTTACTGCCCTGCGCCAAGGCAAGTGCCCATGCCAGCTCCACACAGCCGCCCCAGGTCTGGTTCCATGTGACCACCATAGCAGAGACACTCTTGCCTGCCCCAGGCACCCAGAGCCCCCACCCTCCACTGCGAGCATGGCCATCCACAGCTCCCACTTGAAGCAGCCGGTGACCTTCAGGGACATCAGAGACCGCAGCTGTCCCTGCTCCAGGAACGCCTCTCCAGATCTGGCCAGGAAAGTCCAGGCATCTGCTTGGCCACAGGTGGCCTTGCCACCAGGACAGGGGCCCACCACTCTTTGACATACAAGTCCTGCCCATTCCTGCCAAGTGGGTGACAGCAGTCAACTTGCTGCAACAAAATGGGTGCTCAAGGGGCTTTTCCCAGCTCTGAGAGATGCAGCAGACCCATGAAGGCCAGTAAGACATCCTCATCCCCTAGGGATAACTAAGGCACATCTACATCCTGCCATGCCTGCAGCATGACAAAGTAGCTGGGACATCTAATGGTCTTGCAGACATGGGGTTTGGATTTCCCGAAGTGCTAAGGCATAAACTAGGGCTGGACTCTGCTTGTGCAAACAGGACTTTGACAGCAAAGTGCTGAAAAGAAGAGCCTAAGCTACCTGGCACTGTGGCAGAAGGCAAAGTCCACAAGATCTTCCTCTCCCATCCCATGGCCACACTGCTCCCACCAGCAGCCACCTGTCCCCAGCTCTGCTGCCCACCAGTGTCCCTTTTCCTGGGGTAGGGGCTATTTTCATGTGGACACTTTGGCCACTGACCACCGAGGTGAACCCTAACCTTTCTCCAGGTGCTTGCTGGGCAGGGGTGGCTCAGCCCAGGCCCCCTCTGCACTGTCCTCACGCTGGATGTTGAAGTTCTCATAGGAGTCCCACCGGATGAGTGGGTCGGACGTGTTGTAGTCCACAGAAACACTGGGCCCATTCTCCAGGTGCTCCATGCCTGAAAAAAGGCAGGATGGTCAGGTAGGATGACAATGGAACCAGCAAGGGGGGGCATGGGGGAACAGGTGGGGAAGAGTGCATGCAAGGAAAAAAAGTGCAGGAGCCATAGGGCAAGGCAGGAGACTACTGTAGGAAGGGCATCATCAAGAGATGGATGAGAACATGATGTACATCAAGATACACAAACAAGGTGTACAAGTCTGCCTGGGGCTTTTGGGATTGCCTAGAGACCAGAACACAGACTGACAGTGAGTGCGCACAGGTCTGGACTTTCTGAGCAAGGGAGTGCTCATTCCCAAACATTCCTTCCATCTCTCCTGGGCCAGCAAGGGCTTTGGAGAGCAGCCTCCTGGGGAGAGGGGGAGAGAGAGAGAGACAGAGAGAGAGAGAGAGAGAGAGGGCCTCAATGGGTGCTCCTAGATTAGCCTTCCTGCCTGGATGCCTCATCCTACCCTGGTGGCAAAAGGACTGCAATGGGGCACGTGGAGATCACAAGGGAGGGAGCAGGGGATACAGCTGAGGAGAGAGAAAGGAGACAGGAGACAGCATCCAGCTCCAAACCCCCACGGCACTGAGCCAGCCATACCTTGGATCTTCTCGGGGCCATAGGAGAACACAAACTCTACCTTCCCATACTCGGGGAAGCGGTCATCTGGTAAGGAGAGAGCAGAATAAAGGTACTATCTCCATCCATAGCTCCAGCAGCTGCCAGTCACCCCAAACATGCCTACAGACCAGCTTAAGGCTGGGAGCTGCTAGGGGATATCCCTGCATGAGGCACTGCATCTTAGCCCCCAAAACAACCCCGAGGCAGGCCCTCTGCACCAGTAATGGTTTTGGCAATGAAAGGGATGATGGTGCCACCACTTTCCAAGCAGCACCACGCCCTGTAGATGGAGCAGGGGTGCCCTGTTTTGGCAGGGGTGGATCTGGGATGGGCACCCAGATGTCCCCATGATGACACCAGAGTTACAGGGGCGGGAGGATGAGGGAGTCTGGAGCAGGGAAGTGCCAGGGCGATTACCTCTGAAGGCCTCATCCAGGTCCTCCTTGCCAAAGACGACGTCAAGATCATGCACAGCACACGTGTGGAACTGCACACGGAAAATCACGTCACGGGTAGGGCTGCGAAACTTCTTGTGGTAGCACTTCAGCTGCAGAGAGGTACAGGAATAGGCCATCAGGATAAGCTCCAAGACCTGGGCAAGGGGGAATCTGGGGGTCCCCAGGCAAGGTGACCACCCAACCCCTGTCTGCTTCCTACGCCAGGAGCTGAGCCGACAATCCTTACCAAGATATCGCCCTTGAGCAGCAAGCCAGGCTCAATGGTGATGCAGATGCCCGTCTGGCTGTCTCCTTGCACATTGCTGCAGAGAGGAACGGTGGGAGGATGTGAGCTGCAGTGCAGAGCCCCCCAAGAACTGCTAGCACCACCTCAACCAGCCCTTCCACCCAAATCCAGGCAGGAAAGGTGCAAAGCACAGAGCTGGCCCTCCCTGTCACTGAGTGGGTTCCCATTCACCACCCCAAGGGGCACCCAATGCCAGTGCAAGGAGGATGAGAAGGGGAAACTAAGGCACAGCTCAGCAAGGGTGCAAAAACTGCTGGGTGGGAGGGTTTGCCCAGGTTCCAAGTGCTGAGGCTGGGCCATCAGCCAGCCATCCACTGGCTCCCACGGCTCAAGTGGGGCTTAGGACACAGAGGGAGAAATCTCTGGGAAGACTCTTCTCCCTGCCTCAGTTTCCCTGCGGGAAGCCCTCCCCTCCCAGAGCACTGCCGACAGGCTGCCGACGGGCGGTGGCGTCAGCAGCCAGGGACAAGGGAAGAAAGGAGTTGGATTTCACAGGCAAGATAAACCTGGAGTTTATTACAGGCATCCCATAAACAGTCTATTAAAAGCTGAAAGGCAAGGCTGGGATGGCAGTAAATCTCAGCTAACGGGGACCCATGGCTGCATGGAAGTGAGATCCTGGTCCTGGGGGTTGAGATGGGAATACCCCAGAGGTGAGGTGCTCTGATCCCTGCAGGGAAACCAGGAGCCAGGGGTCCCACCCAGACTGGGATGTAGTGCTGGCAGAGTGTCTAGGAGGCTGGAGAAATCAACTCCTGCTTTGCCTTTGCCAGCGCCTGCTCCCAGGATCAGCATCAGAAAAAAATTGTGGGGAGATTAAAACGGGGAAAATCTTTTTTCAGAGAAAGAAAGAGGATATTAGCTCAGCTGGTCAGAGCATAGTGCTAATTATACCAAGGTTGTGGGATCAATCCTCGTACGGGCCATTCAGTTAAGAGTTGGACTCAATGATCCTTGTGGGTCCCTTCCAGCTAAGAACATTCTGTGATCTGTGAGGACTAATCCAGGCAGGAAGAGCAGTTCTTTAGGCAGGGAGAGAAGAAATGCCTTCATCTCCCAGGGAGATATCCCCATCCCTGTCCCCGCTCCCTCCAGGGACAACCAGCCCCAGGCTCTGCGCAGCCCCAGGCTCCCTCTGCTGATATACGGAGTCACTACAGCCCTCTCAGCAGAAGGGTCCAGTATGGCCCAGTATAGCCAGTTACCACCTCCAAAAAAAATGAAAGCCCTTTTTTTCCCTGGACCCCAAACGGACTAAGCACGGAGCATAAAACCACAGGAGAGTTGTCCTTGACCCTCTCCATCCTCCCCCGCTTGCCATGCCCCCCACACTGCGCAGGAGGAAAGCTCCACGGCGAGGAGATAGTTACTAGATTCCCGAGGTGTAGACGGGCTGCATGGCCTGGTAGATTTTCAGGAAGGGCCGACAACCTGGAAGACATCAAGGCAGGAGAAAAGGCACACTGCTGTTAGCCAGCTGGGCGGAGGGGCCAGGGGAGGGATTAGTCACGGGGGAGAAATCCAAACAGGGAGGGAGCCAAGGCAAACAGCCGCTCCTTGCCCCAGCCAGCCCGCATCGACCAAGGGCAACATCTGCAATGGGCAGAAAGGATGCTGTGGATGAGCTGAGAAAGAGCAAAGCCCTCACAGTTTGGGTCCTGTAGGACCTAGGACAAGTGTTGGGCTGGGGATAGGGGTGGGGTGAGCTACCAGTACCAGATGGGGTACTGCATCCCAAACCCCAATCCCACTCTGGTGCCATCCTTCGAAAAGCTGTCAGAAAAACACTGTCACCCCACAGCTCAGGTTAGTGCCCAGCATCAGGAGGGCATTCTCTGAGGGCATCTCTGCCAGAAAAGGGTAGCACCCTGCTAATATGAGTGAACAGTCTCTGACAGGGAAAGGGAAATTCAAATTGCCAAGGACATGGCAGAAAATATCCCCCAAGGAGGACAAGCCTGGCCAGGCAGTGTGGGATGGTGGTGTGGGAGGAAGCAGGCTGGGGAAGCAGCTGGGGGCACCTACCGCCTTTTGACTCAAAGTTGGGAATGCCATGCATGATGACGTGGTGGAGGAAGAGGGGCTTGTTGTTCATCTTGATGCTGCCAGACAGGAGCCCACTGAAGTAATGGATGTACCTGGAGGGCAGACAGGCAGCTCAGGGGCAGAACGAAGAGAGGAACATCCGCCTTGGACCCCTGCATCCAACCACCCTATGGGGAAAAACTCAGCCTGCGAAGGCATGCCAGGACCTACCTCTTCTGGGATGGCTGTCCCACCGGCACCACCTTGTCCTCATAGAAGCGCTTCATGGCAAACCTGTCCAGAGCCTGGTCAGCACTGTGGGGATGAAAGGGCAGATGAGGATGAAGGAAAGTATTGGCACCAGCAACCCAGCTCCACTGGGACGGAAGTCACCAGTGGGCCCCAGGGCCACCCCAGGACCTCATGTCTCTCTCACCTGGCTGAGATGTTGCTGTAGTGCATGTAGGCAGCCACTACCACCCCCAGCCGGCCACGGTTCCCCTGCAGGCACAGAGCAGAAGGGGTGTCACGGGGGCAGCGGGGCCTGTGAGCACCCAGGCACAGCCATCCCACACAAAGGCACACGCTGATCCCCATATGCACATGCCAGTCCACAGACCCCTCAATCCGGGATATATGTGCACAGTCTGCACATATGTGCTGACACCTACCCACACCCCAAACCACAAACCACCACATTCCCTACATCTCTCAGCCTCTGAGGCTGCTCAGCTCGATCTCTGCAGCCCCACAGACTTGATGACAGGTCCTGCCCACCTTGTTGTGCAGTACCACGACGTTGTGTGTCGCTGTGTTGAGCCACGTGTCCATGGCTTTGCAAATGCTGCAGATCTTCTCCAGCGCAGGGGTGTGCATGTCAGGCCACCCAAAATCCAGCACCTGAACAGGGGGAACAAACAGCCTGGGCTCACATCCACATGCACTCCCGTGCAGAGTTCCCAGCCTGCCAGTGTGCAAAGCCCAGGGCACACACGCAGGGTGGGCATCACTGTGCTGCTCTGACATGCAACCTCCCAACCCTGCACCTCACTGCCCAGATCCCCGGCCCAGGCAGGCCACTGTGGTCCCAGATCTCAGGCCCGCCACCCCAGGTTACTTGGCTCAGTTTCTGAGGGCTTTCCCATTGTCACAGGGATGAGGACAACGCCTTAGGGAAGTCTCCAGGAGATTCCAAACAGCCAGTTTTGGACTGAGAATAGGGGGCTGGGAGGGCAATGGGAGTCAGGCTGAGACATCACACAGTGTGAAGTCTCAGTGCTGTCCTCAGGGGTTTTCTCAGCTGGATAGAATAGAAAAGGTGGTTGTTCCTCCCCTAGACATCTTGTAGCAGGGACCTGGTCCTGCAGACAGGCCTGCCCTGAGGCCCCCAAGGCCCCCTCTGCTTCTCACAGCTGTGACCCACCTTGGGGTGAAGTTTGTTGATGTCACGTCTCCGCTCAGAGAGGTTGAAAAGCTTTAGGGAAGATGAAAAACAGTGAGAAGACATCTTCCTCCCTTGCTGCCACCTCACCTCTTCATCACCCCAAAGCCTTCCCAAATCCTGCTATGAGAGGTGTCCCCAAACACATTACCCTGAGTAACACCTTGCCACAGGGCAATACAATGACCAAAAACTCCCAGGGGGTCTGAAAGGGACTGGTAATCTTCAATGAAGAAAAAATCTATCCACCATAGTGCAAAGACCCTCCCTCAACAGAGCCTAGACAGAGACAAGGATGCAGTATCCATCCCCTGCAAGCACCCATCCCCAGCAGCTGAGAACCCCAGTCTCTTCCCCAGCCTGACAGGGACCTGGCTGTGCCCCTCACCACGTAGTTGTTCCCATGCTTGGACTTGAGCATGTGGGCCACTTCACGGAGGTTGCTGGAGTAACTCTGCTCCTCGGCCGCGCTGGGGTAGGAGACGGCGATGATCCGCTCCGTGATGTACACCAGGTCCAGCTCACAGCTGCTCTCCATGGCTGCAGTCAGGCTCATGCTCCTGGGCAAAGGAGGGGACCGCTGTCAAGACATGGCACGGGGAGGGGACATGGGGACCCTTCCCTATCCTGCAAGACAGGCTGGGACACCTGGGGACACAGCTGCCTGCAGCCTTTCCCCTGCTCTCAGCACTCTTGGGGTGTCTTGGGGACTCAGGTTGGGGATGGTAGGTCACAACCCCTGTATCTTCTCCATTGGGAGCATCTCCCAGGTAGAGCACCTCTGGAGAAGCAGGTGTTGGTGGGAGGGAGCTTCAGGCAGAGCAGAAATGATCATCAGAAGGGGAAACTGAGGCAGGTACCTGGATGTTTTGCAGCGTGACTGCCCACTCCTGGGGGATTTTGTGGCATCCTAAAGAACCAGAGAGGAAAAGCAAGTTACTGCCATGACCCAGCCACAGCCAGCACAGGGGTCCTGCTAGACCTGGGTGTGATGGTGCTGCCAAAGCATCCCACCCCCACCACACTGCACTGAGCATCCTAACACTCCCAAAATACTGCTGTCTCCAAATCCTACCAAGCATCTCAGTGGCACAAGCAGCTTGACACTGATCCCACAGGCAAAACCCAACTCTCACAACCCCAGTGCTGCTGGGACCAGCTGCCATGGGCACTGTGGAGGCGGTGCCTTGCCAAAGGGTCCCAGAGGACATTTTGGGAGGATGCTGAGCAGGTAGACACAGTCTCAGGCATGTCACAAGTCCCTCTTGTCTCTGTCAGGCTGTGGGCACACACCTGGTGGGACAGAGCTGCTTTGGCCCTGCCAGGAGCAGGGGCAGGTTCACTGCCCAAGCAGCATCGAGGAGCCAGCCAGGCACGACAGTTTGCTTTGGCCCCAGCTCCACTAAGTCAAACGCCTGGAGGAAATGTTTGAGCTCTTGGAGCAGGAAACTTCTATTTATGCATGTTCTCCAGCCTCGAAAATTTCATCTGCAGCCGGCTTGCTCTGTGACTTTGTGACCTCAGCCGAAAAACAAAGCAGGGTTTCCAAAAAAAAACCTCTGAGGAAAAACACACTCACACCTCATTAGTTTTAGTATCTCCAGCTAATAAGCAGAAGTCATTTAAAGACTCATCTCACGCAGGCAACACGCCTGGAAGGATCAGAAATAAGAGATGCATCCTGCAGCTGATTCCCGGGATGCCCCATTGGTCCCCAGAGCTGCAGAACTGCTGCTACTCTCCTCAGGGCTGCAGCATCCCACAGCTAGCACACCAAAGGCAACGGGAGCAGGTGGGAGAGAGGTTTCCCTGATATCCTTCACCTGCCACCTTCTGCCCACCCAGCACGGTCCCAGAGCTGCTCCCATGGACAGCCAGCGTCACCCTCCACCAGCCTTGCATGCGCCTTTCAAGGTCAGGCTGCCCTGCAGAGCAGAGCTGGGCTCTGGGGACAATGTCTCCCTTCCCAGCCAAAGCCACTCCAGAAGGCAGCAGCTTCACCTCAGTGCCCAGAGGTGCTTGAACAGTAATAACAATTCCTCCTCCAGTTTTTCATCAGGGTGTCCTAAATTGCTTCCTCACCGCAGAAACCCCCCAGCATTGCTGAGGGCAAATAAGGAGTTAAAATGCAACAAAAAGAGAGGTAAAACCTTTCCTGGGACAGACAGGGTGCATGGAACAAGCCTGAACCTGAATATGGGCTCGTCCCTGCATGACCCACCAGTGATCAGGATGGGATCCCCACCATGGCTTGTGCAGTGCCCCAGATGTTTGTAATGGAGATCTCTGGGGTCCCACACCCACCGGCCAGGGGAGCCCCATCACTCCATGTCACCTCATCCAGCTGCAGGAGCTTCCCAAAACCACAGCCTTTCCCAACAGAGAGCTGACATGGGGAAACCAGGACTCACTCCCAGCTCCCACATGGGTAAACTGAGGCACAGGAGGGCAAGCAAGGTGGGGACACCAAAGCCCCTCTCCCTCCCCATACCTGGATAGCAGTGAGCCCCTTGCTAATCCATTTCCACGCCATGGCAGGTCCACTCCTGGCACCCTCCAGACCCTGGGCAGTGGGTGCCCACAGCCAGGGCCCTCCAGTGTCCCCCGCCCTGTTGACAGCCCTTGAGCTCTGCTCCACTCCCCGGGCTCTGCCCTGCTCCCCCCTTCCCAGCTGCAGCCGCGCTGCGTCTCTGCCGCCAGCCCTGCACGAGGAAGAGTCAGCCTGCAATCAGCTGATAGGAGCAAGCGCTCCTGTTATTAAACAGTCCTGCCTGCTGCTGGGCTGGGAGACCTTGTAAACGTCCCCTATGGAGAGAGACTTCAGCCAAGCCAGTATAACCCAGTCCAGCACAGCACAGGACAGGCTGGTCCCAGTCATGTTGGGTTGAAGATCCCTCAGCCAACCCCATCAAGAATATGCCTTCCAGTCCCAAGCTAGCTTGGCGTGTCCCCAAGCTCCTGGCAGCATCCAAAACCTGCAGGTCCCTTCTGCTTGGAAAGGGTGATGAAAGGCACAAGCAAGGCTTCAGAAATACCAAGAAACTTCCCTGAAAGACAGCAAAACCAGCAAAGGAATCTTCTGACTGGATTCTTCTAGCTGAGGATGCTCTTTCTCAGGGTTGGAAACACGTCTTGGACAACCAAAGGAATGAGGCAAAGCCAGATCTCAGGTGAGGAAGGCTTTCATCCTCTTCCTCACGGGAACCATCATGCCTCCATCCCTTGGGTTCCAGCCCCAACACACAGGGAGGCTGGCAAGCTGGCTGCGGGCAGGGGGGAAGCTGTCCACGTTGACTTTGGCAGTGCATTTGTCTACACTGTCTTAGCAATTTCATGTCCACAGATTAAATAACAGATCCCCAGCTCCGAGACAGGAAAGCCAGCTTTGTAGCAAAAGCCTCAGCCCCCAATATGCTGGGCTCCACCACTGCCTCTGCCACCAACCCTGGGCATCTCACTTGGCCTTTCACATGGCCATCATCACCTTGGCTGGCACGGAGAGAGGACTTCAGGGTCCCAGATATGTTGGGAAACTACAGGAGCATTCCAGGCTGAGGGATTTTGGCTGCAGGGAGTGCTTGCAGCAATAGGACAGGTAAAAGTGACTCCCCAGGAGGACTTGAGACAGAGATCATCCTCCGTGATTGGTTGTACTTACCAGGACGTCTACCTGCTTGGTGATGCTCTCCCCCGAGAATGGCTGCAGACAGGAGCAAGGAGAGGGTGAGAAAAAGGCAAGCAAGAGAGGACAGATTGAGAGAGAGAGACAAACACAGAGTGGGGCCAGGGTCAAAAGTTCCCCCTGGATATTTCTGGTGCTTCCTAGGAAATTCACCACAGTCTCGTTTCCTTCCCTGCCTGCCAACATGTCCGATCTTCCTAAAGGTCGGGAATCCCCTAAAACCCAAGTGCAGAGCTGGGATACTCAGGCACCAAGGATGCTGCCATCCTGCCTCTCAGCCTCCACCACTGGCACTGGACCACTGTTGCCAATGGGAAGCACTTGGCTGAACCCTGAGCCTGCTCAATGATAGGTACCTAGTGTCCCCCACATCTCTGGGATTCCAGATGGATCCTCCATGGTCAGACTCTAGAGCTAGGAAGTAAACAACAGGGCAAGCCCAGTGCAGTCCCACACCCAGCCTGGCCGCTGGCCACCAGCAGGACCAGCTCCCCAAGATAAGCCTGATCCCACAGGGCCAGTGAAGGACCCCAGTGGGAGCAGAGGCAAGGTCTGAGATGCTCAAAATGGGGGAAAATTTGGTGACATGCCACTGGAGAGAGCTCTGAAAAGAGGCTGGGAACAGGAATTAACTTCCTGGGATAGGGGAAAGTGTCTGGACCCCAAATATAGGAAGCAGGAGACAGATACCTCTGTCTGGAAATGGTGGTTGTGGTGTCTGGGGGTGGCACAGCAAAAGGACCCAGCTGGGTGGGTCCCCAGATGGGACCAGGAGGATGGAGGTCACCCCCAAAACCAAGCTATGCTACTCTTGGCAGCAGGGCCAGAGCAGACATTTCCATCCATGGGACAGGGCAAACCCCTTTCGATTTCCTCCCAAAGCCACAGTAACGGTCCCAGCTTGAAGCCAACATATTTTTGCTGACGATAAGTGCCCAAGGAGGTTGGCAGGGGCGGGGGGTGCAAGCAGAGATTAAAGCTGGGGCAGATAACCACCATGGGGCCCCAGGGCAGGCAGCATGCTCCACTCCTACCCCATGCCCTCACTCACTTGGGCTCTTGCACTGCCCTCATGAGCTTGCAGGTGGTCATCCCCTACACTCACTTTTCAGGTGAGACCCCTGCCCAGCTATGTAGTGCCCAGCCCAGGGCCCTGTGTGAGGCACAGATATTGCGGCACTGCCAGGCTGCCGAGCCTGAGCTGAAACCCTGCCAGGGCCTCCTCTCCCAGGTGCCTGCCCCAGCAAGCCTTGGCACACGTCTGGAGCAAAAAGGAAGGGCTGCCGCACCAGCCCCAGGCTATGCCAGTCTCCTCGCTGCCACGTGCCTGCTCTGCGTGCTGCCACGGGCATCGCCAGGCTGGGGACGGGGCAGGGGAGCTGCTCTGCTGGCAAGATGCTGCCTGGTAGGCACCATCGTGTCATGCTTCCCAAACCTCTTATTAAGCATTGCCCTGCTCCAGGTGACATCCCAGTGCCCTGCTACCCCCAGAGCCCAGTCATGGCCTGGAGCAGTGTGGCAAAGGACTGTGGCTGTCT
The DNA here is from genome assembly GCA_013398955.1 of Callaeas wilsoni. Taxonomy (NCBI): domain Eukaryota; kingdom Metazoa; phylum Chordata; class Aves; order Passeriformes; family Callaeidae; genus Callaeas; species Callaeas wilsoni. The sequence continues at coordinate 16,420 of VWPU01017326.1, forward strand.
GCCCAGTACCCCCACACCCACCCTCCCCAGGACAGGGTGAACGGAGATGATATATCCAGCTGTTCTCCTGGTGTCCAGAGAGGACAGGGTGGGAACAGCCGTACATCACCCTGGCCTCAGCAGATCATTAAAGTCCCCCAGGAGAGACAATAGGAGAGGGTGACAATAACAAGAGCTGCAAATGCACGGCCTTGGGCGTCCCGAGCCAAAGGCACATCTGGTACAGCCATCTCCGGGTGTGCAAGAAACCGCCTCAGCTCTGGCCAGGGAGGGAAGGCCCTCTGCACCAGGAGACCCCAGAGCCCTGGAAGGTCACGTCCTATGTGCCTGTCCCTCTCAGCAACCCTGCAAGCCCCTCTTCCCTGAAAGCTCCAGCTCCAGGAGTTCCATGATGGCGGGGGCTGCTCCAACTTGTGCTGCTCAGCTATGGGATGCCCTTCAGCCAGCAATGGTGGAGGGCACAGCACCAAAATGCGGGTGCCCTTACCCCCAGTTCAGGACCCCTGTGGTTTTGAGGGTGGAAGATTCACATCCTCAAGCCTCAGGACAGAGAAAGCCCTATACCCAGAGCAGGATGCTCTAGCATCCCCACAGCCCTGGCTGTCACCCATGGCTCTCAGTGGAGGTATCACTTACCAGGTCATAGTTGACAGTGGGGGAGCAGGGGGTCACAGCCTGCAAGGAAGCAGAAGAGAGCCAGGATTAGTCCCTGAACACCCCTGTCCAACACAGGGCATGGGAATAGGCTGGAATGCAGCATTCACTCCCCACTCACCCACAGGGAAAAGAGTGCCCACCCAAGCGAGTGATGGGCATCCATGGCCCTGCCACCCCAGGCAAGAGCATAGGCAGCATCCCAAAGTCAAGGCTGGCTTCCTGGGAATGGGAGCGGGCTCAGGGCCATGGCAGCTGTGCCATTCATCCTTGGCCAGGGAGCCAGGATAGCCCCAGCCCCAGCCCCAGCCTGGGTGGGCACGGTGAGCACAGCACGGCGCAGCGCAGGGCGGGTGCCTGATGCCAAGAGCAGCTCCTGGAACAAACCCCAGCCCAGCCTCGTGAGCTCCTGCAGCCGCCAGCTGAACAGCCCGGCTATTGTTACCTTAATTACCAGTAGCAATTACTGACAATTAACCTTGGGTTTTGTGTGCACCCCAGTCCGTGGGGAAGCAGCAGCATGCCAGGGTGGGAGAGGCAGCGCCTCGTCGGTGCCGGGGCAGCGGGCACAGGCACTCTAGCTTTGGATTGGCCAAGAGGTGCCAACAGTAGTGGGAGGGTGTGATTCGAGGCACTTTGTCCTCTACAAATCCCACCAGGAGCAGTGATCCCCAGTAAGCCATCCCCTGCCCCATCCCAGGATGAAGTCAAGATGGCAAACACCACTCAGGGGCTGGTCCCCTACCATGGCAGCATGGGGACCCACCGCACCCCACTCTGCCTCTCCTGCCCCAGGCCATAAAAAGGATTTGCCCCAAGCACCCCCCTTGGAGCACCCATATCCCATCCCATCCTGGTCCCCAGAGCATGATGCCCAGTGCATGCTCCCCTCCCCAGCTGCCAGTCTGTTCCTATCCCATCTCACTGTTTTCTTCAGGGGTTCCTCCTCCTCCCGCTCCCTTCCCCTGCGCATTATTATTATGATTTTATTCTAATGCAGAAACGCTTCCATAAAAGGCCCCTTTCCCTGCCCCGCGGCGCTGGCCCCGCGCCAGCCTCCCTGGAATGTTCTCCGGCAGCGAGCCGCTGCTGCGGACCGAGACGAGAGCTGTGCCGTACCCTGCACCGTGCCCCGCACGCTGCCGCGCTCTTCCCCTGGGGATGCTCAACAAGCACCCCTGACCCCCGCCCAGCCCCAGCTACAGGGCCAGAGATGGGGGAAAATGCACAGCTCCCCCACCATGGGGCACACTGATCCCACGGCCAGGTAGCGTCCATGCCCAGCCCTCCTCTGCTGTTGGCATGAGGAAGTTTGCAGGCTACAAATGCACCTCTGGCTGAGAAAGGGAAAAACGGGTGCCTGTGGTTGTATTTCCCTGCCCTTGAGGATTCTCTGATGTTTAATATGGGCTTGTGCTCACCCGACACCACTCTTCCCATGCACAGGAGACAGCAGCTCAGGCTGTATGGCACTCTTGCATCCCAGAAAGGCAGTTTTACAAGGACTGCAGGAATGTAAAGTTGTTTCCCTCTCTCAAGTTTGGCTCAAACATGCCCTCAGTTCAAGGAGAATAAGGAAGACCCTGCCCCAGACAACGGACCCCTCCCTAGGGAAGTCCAGTTTCTGACATAGAGGTGCACAAGCACCCCTCCTGCCCCACGGGACTGGTGAGAGTATCACTCCATACAGGACTGCAGCGACCCCCAGAACAGCCACGATCTCTGTCCTCAGGGATCCCTGCATCCCTCGCTGCAGGGAGGGGTGGGAAAGGCAGGGGGACCTGCACACCCCTGGTCCACGCTTCGCTTTGCCGTGGCAAACACAGCGGCCTTTCTTCTCCCCGTCACCGGTGTTTGCATTCCTGCCGGCTGGCCCCTGCCGCCGACCCCGCCGCCCAGCAGCCCTGCCCAGGAATGTGAGGAACGAGGCGCAGCAGGGCTGCCGCCCACCCCACCAGCCCC
>VWPU01017328.1:0-87054 GCA_013398955.1 Callaeas wilsoni
ACCGGGACACATGGGCTGCGTCCCCGCGGGCTGCATCCCCACAGCACAGGGACACAGAGGCTGCGTCCCCACGGGCCGTGTCCTCACACGGTGTCACCGGGACACACGGGCTGTGTCCTCACACTGTGTCCCCATAGCACCGGGACACACAGGCTGCGTCCCCATGGGCTGCGTCCCCACTGCACCGGGACACCGGCTGTGGGCAAGGGGCCAGGGGGACACCTCAGCCTCAGGTGGCAGAACCAGTGTCACCACCACAGTGACACCTGCTGTGTGATGCTCGGGCAGCAGCAGGCCGAGGCTCCCCGTGCCGATCTCATTCCCATATTCCCGTGTCCCCTGTTGTCAGTGCTCCCCGTGTGCACTGGGGCTTCACCTGCAGCCAGGTGAGGGGCTCTCCCTGCCAGCTGCTGAACCTGCTGCCTGCCGGGGTGTCTTCTGTGGGTGACCTTTATTAGGCTTTAGCACAAATGTTCAGAACCAGAGGGATTTTGGATTTGGTCTGACAAAAAAAATTTGAGATTATGTATACGGAGAGATCTGATAAAGAGCTGCTTTACTTGTATTAAAGCAGATATTTAAAGAGGCTTTCACTGAGGACATGGTTGGCATAGAATATTGGGACTGTGTCCTGAGAGTGGAAGGCAGTATTGGGCATCTCGTGCACCATATAATTAACTTGACTTTTGGGCATCTTGAGTGCCATCAGACTTGAATGAGACATGCACACAGCACTTGTGTTTGTGGTCATCAAAGGTACCCCTTTGCTGCACTTGCAAATACAGCAGCCAGTGCAACAGAAGCTCAGCACTGGTGGTGTCTGCAAAGTACAAACTGGGCACCACTGGACAATGTAGTGTGGGGACATGCAGCCACACACATCAGACTGAGATGTTTTCTGTACACCTCTGATGCAGGAATGTTTTGGCAGCAAGCTTTAAACTTGTATTGTATCCCAGACTGTGACTGTAAGTTGGTATATAGGAAGAGACTAATGTAGCTGAGATAGGATGTGATGATTATCCCTCACATAAAATTTAACTTTAAATTTAATATAGGAATATTGAATGTGGATGAACTGCCTGTGTCACTCTCAGAAAAAGGAAACATCTCAGACTGCACAGACCATACTTAGAGGGAGGGAGGTTAAGAAAACCCCAAAGCATCCAAGAATGCTAACACAACCCCAAACCACTGGGGAGTCACTCTAATCCTTTGGAGTTGAGAGCTGGAAACGTACCTGAACTACATCATGAGCAGAAATTCCATCCTCCAAAAGGAATCAGATGCTCTGTGGCCCACGTGGATCCTCCCTGTGTGTTCATTTCTGTGCTACTCCTTAGAATCTCATGGAAATCTCTAATTCAATGAAATCAGCCTTCTCCCACTCCCTGGTGGAGTATTCCTTCAGACACAACTAAATGTTTCTTTACAATTCCCACCAAAAAACGTGTGTTAATGACAAGGAGAGGCAGATACAGTCACCATGGGCTGGGAGCATGGGCAGCAGCCTTACAGGCAGGTGTGTTCAAACATACCTCAGAGCTGGGCCACCCCACACCTGCTCTGGAGCTATTCTCCCCCTTGCTCTGGTCTGGGGCAACCCAGCAAGCTTAGAGGGTTTTCCCTGTCAGTCTCTAACACTGTGTTTCTGTGTGAAACCCACGGGTGACCTCTCATTTACTGGGGTAAAAAAGCACCTCGTTTACTGTTTTCAGATTCCTTTTAAGTATTTCTGGATGCAATATTCAGGAGCTCTCCTTCTAGGAGTTACACTTGCATTTTTAGTGCTCTGAGATTTCTATTAACTTTGCCCCCTTTTTTTTCCTCCCTTAAGCATTTAAGTACATAGCTCAGGCAGGTACTTGTCTCACTTTAAGCAGTGGCCAAGGGCTATTTAATGATTTGGGTTTATACAGCTCACACTGCCTGCCTAAGTACCTGTGATACATGGTAAAAGCACAAATTCTTCTGTTAGAAACAGGTTTGTGTTTAAAACAAACTAACGTACACTCAGGGTTTTCCTCAATGATAGCCAGATGAAAAGCTGTCCAGCTCAAATAAGCCAGCTTCCAGCTCTCAAAGCTTTCCTTCTCCTTTGGAGAGAGTGTGGAGTGTTAGTTTCTTGTTAAACCTTTTTTCAGAATCAACAGTGAGGGACAGGAGTAGTGTTGTGGTTTTTAGCCCTTTTGTCTTCATCTACTTTAGATCATAGTGGATTTTTTTACATGTTAGAATTTCCCTCCGAAAACTTCTCAAGGCTGGAGAACATGAATTACTGAAATATCACTGAGTGACTACTGCCCCTCATTCAGGACAATTATGTAGCCCTTAAAACCTTGCTTGGACTGTTTGTTTGGTTTGGTTTTTCTTACACTGCATCCTCTTCACTCTAACTCTGTGTGTGTGTAAAGATGCCCTAGAAATGGACCAACTTCACAGGTTTCAATGCTGGTGACAAAAGGAGGTTAAACTTCTAAGCAACCAATGTAATTTCTCTTGGCATGAAATGATTCTCACCACTCAGATGGTCAAGTACCTGTACTGAGAAACACCTTTCTCACCATGTCGTTGGGCAGGGCAGGATTCTCCTCTTTGGCACGTCTGGGTCTCAGGGTCAGAAGTGCCCAGTCTCTTGCTGGAGCTCCCCAGGCTGTACCTCCACTTGTGGTCCTTCCTCATCATGGGACTGAAGCCTGGGGAAGGAAGGGAAGGGCTGATGCAGCTGTAGGACACTGAAGTTGTTCCCATAAGCTACTCCTGACTGGAAAACAGAAGTTAAGGTACCTTAGAACAGAAATCGCCTATTAGAAAATACTACTCTCAAGAGAGGAGTATATTATTTTAAATAGTCATCCCTCACCTGCAAACTTTGGAGTCTGATGGAGTTAATTCAAATACATTTAATGAAGTTACACTTCTAGGCCCACAGAAAGGCTGTGGCTCTCTTCAAAAAGCCCAAGTACAAGAGTGGAGATGTGGAAGAGAGGCATTGATAGCTAAAGATGTAAAAGAAAAATGTTTAATGGAAGAAGGCAAATACTCTGCAGCCTTTTGACAGCTTTGGAACAGTGTTGTCCAGCTGCAGCATCACCCATCAGAAAAAATATCTGAAGGTCACATTTTCAGCCTCCCAGAGCACTTGAATCTAGGGCAAGTGTTATGGGGACAGATCCAGGTCTGCTCCTCTGCATGGCATTCTTCCTTTTGTGCATCACCATGGTAAACAGAGAGGGTTGCCAGGAGCCTGGATGCATTGTTTGTGTCAGTCCCTCATCCCCTCTCCCCCTCCTTCCCCAAATGCTTTCTCGGTGATTAGTTACTGAGTAGAAGGGGCTCCAGTTACCATGCAGCCTGCCATCCCTCCTCATTTTATTGGCACTAATATCCCACCTGCGATGATAAGATTTAAACTTGTTTAATCTCCCAGCTTAGCTGTGGTGTTTTAATATTTTTAAAATGGTTGTTTCAGAAAAAGGGGGATTTAAACAGGTTTTGAATAAATAATAAAAGCCCTTCTCACAGGTTGCAATGCAGGCCGGGAGGCATGAACCATTTTCATCAGGTCAGATTTCACGTTGGGTTATCCCAAGGTGGCCTGACTTTGTGGCTATGGATTTACAATGGAACAGTCAGATGCAAAGCAGTTTATGGAGGAGAAACTGCTTTAATAATGCATTTCCTGCTCAGCAAACAGCAGATACAATGACATTCACAGAGAATGGGAGAGTGAACAAAGTCTCACAGGAAAGGAACCAGTTTCTCCCCAGAGTTTAATAACATTTTTTTGTTCCTACAATATATTTGGGGAGATAGAGGTTGACCTGAGAGACATCAGAATGTACAGCTTTGTAGTGAGAAAAAAGACAGGTTTGCACATCTCAGGCCTGATAACCTGGAGCTGCATCTGCATTGTTTCAAATCTAAGGAAAGGCAAATAGGTTCTCATTTCATGGCGAAACTTCACTGGCATAAACATAAGGCTCTTTGTCTGGAATAATCTGGATAAAGTGCCTTGTGTTGATGTACAGAACACCTTGGTTTGTCTCTCACCCTTTGCTCCCTGGATTGGGAATGCTGTTTCCAGCCTCAAGAGGAGCACTGACAAGCCCCTGACTTCTCTGAGCCAAGCCAAAGCTGGAACACCAGGCCTTCAGGAGAGCCTTGTTCTCCCAGCCCGAGCCACTGGGATGCACATCAGGCTTCCAGGAGCACACGTGCAGGACTGGGACCGTAAAGCCAGAAAAACCAGGCAAGTTCTGTAGCTTTGTTCAAGACTTCTCCTGCACACTTAGGCACAATTTGTGTGGAAACCGAGTAATGCAAAGCACAGTGTCTAAAGCAGGGGTGGCAAAAGGCTGCCAGAAAGGAGCCCACTGATCCGTGGCTCAGTTCCAGGAGAGCCCAAGCAGCACCAGCTGGGTGACCTTAGTGCTGTCCAACTCTTTTCCGAAGGCTGCCGAGAAGACAAGGTGGGCGCAGAGCTGCTGTACAAATACTGTTTATATTATTTCTGTCAAACACAGTAATTCAAAGTGATACCAGAAGGGAACTTGGCTGTGGTCAGCTTCGAGCGGACGGGGAGCCATTGTGTCTCAAAGATGGGTCATGCCAAGCTCTGAGCTTGTGCTTGCACAGATGAATTTGCAAGTGCAGCTCATGAACAGCTCTGAGCAGCTCGGTTAGCCCTGCCAACCCAGATGGGCTCCTTCCTAACCTGCAGGGAAGGAGAGGGGGAACCCAAATCGCTTTGGGGTGCCAAAGAGGACAGGGAAGAGGATAACGCTTTCGTTCGTGCATAAACCCCTCTTTGACATAGATAAAATTACCTTTGAGCTCCTAGCTCCCCCAGGAAGCTTTTATGGACAAAACAGCAAATAAGAGCAATTTACTTCACAGCATATAATCGTATTTCCTGTATTCTTCTCTATTTGACATAACCACAGGGCAAAAACATGTAAAATTTAGATGAGATTGGGTAAATACATAATAATAACAAACTGCTGCCTCCATTACAGCTTCTATTTGAGGGAAAAGAGGCTGTTTCAGCATGATTTCAAGCACTACTCGAGCTTTGTATCACCTTGAAATAGTGAAGTATTATCCCTATCTTTTTAGCAATGCCACAGAAGTCAAGTAGTAACTTGCTACACACACTGCTCACTCTGTGAGAAGCCCTGTGGGCACAACCTAAATACCCTCAACTGCAGTTGTCTGCCTCGACATAAAAGCATCCTTCCTCAGTAAACCAAACAAACCCCACACCTAAATTCTTTACGGAAAGATGTGGTGTTGCAGGCTGAAGGTGATGTATAAAACAGGAAAGATTTTATAAAAGCAAGAGTGGGATAACAGTGAAATTGGGACTAATTTTTCTAAAATGAAGGTTGTGAGAGAGCTGAATCTCTCAATGAAAAGATAGGCAGATTACTTCGAGGACCCTTAAAGGAGTGAGGGCTTAAAACATCAATACTAAAGTGGATCTTGAATGGCAGGACAAGCAAACATCCTTCCATAGGTTCAGAATATTACATAAGAGAGCCATCCATCTCTCTGGTCATCTCATGTGCATGGAAAACCCACTTTCTTTGAGGGCCCTGTGCTACCTAAAGAATTTGTTTTCCAGTTTTCATTTGGAGGGTACTGANCGAGGGCCCTGTGCTACCAAAGAATTTGTTTTCCAGTTTCTTGAATGTCAGTTTTCATTTGGAGGGTACTGAAGGGAAAACATACAGAGCTCAAACTTGTTTAGGAATGAGCTGGAGTTTAATTTTAGTAAAAGAAAAGTCTGGTCAAGTGTTATTTGGTGTTTAGCTGTAACATCACTAAATCAGACAACACTGCAGGAGAGCTCTGTCATTAGTCTGCCACTAGATACCTGTCTGAATACCAATCATCCCTGCTAATTGCCAATAAAGCAAAGATCAGTATCATATTTATTACATGTGACTTTTCTGAGGCAAAATTTCACACAACAGCACAGGCTACTGTTCTGCTTCAGCTTTCCAGCTGGCATCTTCCACAAGGTTTTATGCTCAGTTTTTCAGAGTGTACTAATTGCAGTTGTCTGGTTTCAGGTCACACAAATAAAGACAGATAGTGGGGTTTTTGTTTTGTGGGTTATGGTTTTTTTTGTTCCCTGCTATATGGCTGCTGCTGAGCTATGCAACAAGAACACCACTGTAGGACAATCCCAGGTGAACCCCACTTCTGATGCTCACATGTATGATGGACAGAGTTGTAGCTACAGAAACTAGGGGTCAGTTCAACTTGTGGAAATTGGAATCTGCACAAGTGGGTCTAGTATGCTTCCAGGCTGATTTGCAAACCATTTAGCAGGAGCCAGCAACTGAACATGGCTCAAAACAAAAAAGGAGCAAACCCAATGGAAACAGCCATTTGTGAAGCAGTAATTATTCCTTGTTTAAGTGGAAGGTCACTGGAGGAAAGCAGTGTCTGGAACTGGAAAAGTGACAAGTGCTGTTCACTGAAGTACTGAGGCAGATTTTTTTTTGGCAGTTGTTCCTACTTGGGGTACCTAGTCTTGGCCACGGCTTTCTTGTGCTGGTTAACTGTTTGTGGGGCAGCAGTACAGGCTGAACCACTGAAACACCTGCATGGAAAGATTAATTTGAACCAAAAATAAAATTACCTGCTTCAACTGATGATCCAGCCATGTGAATCACTGTACTGCTACACAGCTGATTTCTAGCAGCTCAGATAAGGAGCTTGGAGTAACAGGATGGAGGAATCCAGGGAAAGATCTGCTTCAGGGGAGTTTGCTGATGGTGGAAGGATGCTGTGGACATACCCTTTTAATTTTTAGAGATTTGACCTGCAAATTTCATACTTCAGGAGTAAATCCTATTCACAAAGATCTTGTTGACTTCAAACAATCCCCCAGGAATGCAATTTGTAACAAAGAGCCAAGACTTAAGCTTCTGCATTAGAAGAGCACTTTTGTTCAGATTTCATATTTAAAAATACATTAGAAACAAAAGGGTGTTTTCTCAGGTAAAACTAGCCCAGTGCCCTATGTGTCAGACACTCTGCATTGTTTTGAAGGAAGCAGCTGTTCCCTGCCAGCCCCCAGTGTTCTCAGGTGCAGGACACACATATAATTTGCTCTTATACCTCTATCAGTGAACAAGCAGAAAAATAGGACTAAATTAATTTCTCTCATTCCTTTTCCCTCTGTCCTATTTTTTACAAGAGCCTTTTAGAAATGTTGCTTACTATATGATTATGCACAGCAGGGGTTTGTAACAACCTCATCTTAACTCAACTACCTCTGCCCTTGCTGTGGAATGATTGGTTGCCTTGGCAATCTTCTCCATGTGGTGCTCAGGAGCTACAATTATAGTGCTTTTCTCAGTAGTGATCTTCTTAGTTCCCTTTCTTAGGAGTTCATGGTAAGGAGATACAAAATGATATATATAATGGATTTTATTGCTCCAGCCTTCTGTCTCCTTCAGCCCTGAAGGAAGCAAACTTGCAGTATCTAAACCTGTTTGCTCTGCAGCAAGGAGAAAAACCCTCTGTTTGTGCAGGATGAAGGACTGTGTTAGCTGGAGGTCACAACCAGGTGGGTCAAGCCACCTGAGGTGATAACTCTGAGTCCCACATAAACCCTGAGGATTCGAGCAAGAGCCTTTTGGGCCGGTCCCCAGTGAGAAGGGAGCATTGTTCTGTGTTGCATTCCACAGACTTCAGCTCCAATGTGCTGTCTTTGCAAGTGCTATGATGGCAGCTCGAACTGCTGGCTCTGCACACTCAGGCTAAATGCAGACGAGCAGGACTTCACGCTGGAACGGGAGGGGCAGCAGCCTCAGCCTCCCTCAGCTCAGATTTATGGGCCGAGCCTGGTGCTAACCTGCACTGTCACATATTGTCTGTGTACACAGTGACGGGCAAAAGGAAAACCTGTGTCAGCTCTGTGACATTAGCAAAAGATTCAGTGATAAAAATTCACTATTTTCTTGACTGTACTTGTTCTGCTGGGGTAACAGAGGGGTTTAAAATAAAATAAAAAAAAAAATCTGTCCCTGAATTTGAATATTACTGGTAACAGAGAGGGAGCAAGGCTGCCAAGTAAGCAGTCACATAGCAGACCATTAGTTTAGGGAGAAAACTGAGGACAGCACTGAGGTTAGCTCTACCTCTGCTCTCTGTAAGCAGTGGATGGATGCACAGAATGCTCACGTATTGCTTAATCTACCCGTGAGCCTCTGTACTGTGTGCCTGTGAGCACCTGAGGAAGGACGTGTGGTTTTCTTGCTGCTCAGGTTGGGTAGGCTCCATCCGTGCTCAGGGAGGGAAGCTGTTCTCACCATGCACAAACTGTGGGGCTTCACAACAGAAATGCCTAATTGCAGCTGGCATTTTGGACACTCTCAGTGCCTGTGCCAGTGGGCACTTGGCTGATGAGAGACATCCCTTCTGACACCAGCAACGTGAAAACTGCAGAGGAGACTGAAATGCTGAACTGCTGGTTCAACAATTAAGAGCCTAAAAAAAATTAAGCAGTCCTAAACAGTTAAGTTCTAACTGCTAAAACACAATCAAAGAGAAGATAGGTTTCCAATTCTGAGCACGTGGGTCTCCTCTTTTTCTCGTCCCCTGCCCCCTCTGCTGTCAGTGTGACCACAGATGTACTCTGCTCTAAGAGGGCAGCCACCAGCAGCTGCCTGAGATGCCATCGTTAATTAAAGTCTTGGTTCTCAAGTGCTGCTCAGATTGAGGAAAGGGTGAGAAATGCCACGTCTGAGAGCCAGGAAAACAGAACTATCTCTCAACCAAAATCACTGATGCTGAGCACTTCCAGGCAGATCACACAAATGCCTGGCATACACAAAACAAATTCAAATCTGACTTGAAGGAACAAAACTCCACCACCACCACCAGAAGCTCTTAATTCAACTTAGAAGCTACATGATGAGTGTAAGAAGGAGCTTTTCTTGCACTAGATACTGTTTTAGTACCCTTTTGAAGAAGAAAATAAATGGCATGGTATTAATCTGATCTGTTTTGTTAAATTTGACACTGTATGAGTAATTTGCCCATTTTGGACCACAGGAAGTCTCTGGGCCTTGGGTTAAACAGCAAACAGGATACACAGGTACCCTTGACTTTCTTCTATCAGCACACTCTGAGCCAGGTGTGAAGTCCACGTTTGCTTTTTCTTTCAAGAACCAAGAAATCCCATAGAATAGTTGGAACAGGTTTCTGCTTCAGCAAGGACCCAAGCTTGTTTTGGGTCAAACAAGTAGCAGCATTAATCCTCCACTTAATTGCAGCCCCCTTCAGGGCAGAAATTGGCAGCAGTTTAATGTGATGGAGGAATGTTAGACATGAACTCCGGACAAAGGAAGGAATGATGTCTCTGCTGAAAATTCAATGAGACAATAATGGAGAGAAAATAATTACAGCTGGAATTTGGAGGGGATGTCAGGTTTAGCACCTCCGTACTTGCAAGGAGTGCTGCAGGATGTTTAGAAACCCTGCTGATCTACGTCACTACCTGCAGTGCTGCATTGTCTTGGGAGCTCTTATCATTTATTGCTCTGGAATTCTTTTTAAAATGTATGGAATCTGAAAAGATAATATCTTGAGGTGGCACGCAAGCTTCAACTGCACTTCACTAAATCTCAAAGAATCTATGCATCTTTACCTTTTTGCCCTTTTCTTTTTCTCATGTTTGTTGCACAGTCAAAGGAAACAGCTTTTTATGTGAATGATGATTAATAAGCAGCCCTGCTGAAGGGTGACAGAGCTGGTGCTAAGAACAGGCTCCTTTGATAGACACTTTAAAATGTGTTCTAACATGTGAAAATGATAGGCTGTCAAGTCACCATTCAGGTGTACACCGAGATAATAACATGCATTTGAGAAAAATGATAAGGTAAAATACACATTTCTAGAGTATGAAGATAAATAGTGAAATACACACTTGTGTGCCTCTATGTAAAGTAAGGACAAAAAAGAAAAAAATCCATTTAGAGTGGAATTGTGAGTAGTCTGGACATCTCCATTGCCTTGTGCTTGAAATATCATCTCAACTGAGCGTGTCTTGTTGTATTTGTGCTTAAATTAAAGATAAAAAGCATTTGCAGTGCCCATGCTATCAAATCTTCCCACACAGTTGAAGGCATCTCAGGACAGGACTTTCTTTAAAGGTTATGGCCATACTTTCAGTATGTGAATTTCTAGGCAGAAATAGAAATGGGATCTTTCTAGAAAATAGCACAATTAATGGGAAGCTTCTAATGAAAATGAAGCAGTAGAATGTCTGGTTTGCTTCAGATCAACAAGAAAACATCATCCTTCTTATTTGGGAAGAAACTTGACAAGTAGCAACTGAAGTTGTAGACTAGTGAAAGGATAGTTGTCTTTTCCTATTTTTTGGAAGTACACTGCAGCCCAGAATCCCCTTCCCTGATTGCTGCTTTGACCTCTTAAGAACAAAGTGCGCAAGCATTTGAAGTTTAACCTTAGAAACATGCAGTGAGTAACAGGCATTTTCCCATTCCTGTTCATGTTGCCATTTTCAAACATCTGATAAATGTCAAGCCCTCTCCCTTTACAAAACGGTTTTCCTTTTGTATCAGGGAAAAACAAAACAAAACAGCAATGCCCAGAATGCCAGTGTGAAGCATGAAGGCAGCTTTCCTCACCTGAGCAGACTGCCCTGGGGAGACAGGGTAGATACCCTGTGTGGAGCTGTTCCAAGCTCTTCAAACCCAGCATCAAAGCAACAACCCTCTGGCTTAGAGGTGAGAAAATGATGCCCTGAAGCACAGCTTCTGTGTCAGGCAGATAGCAAGCAATGGGCTCATAAAACAATATTTGAAGAAAGGTAAAAAAACATAAGGGAAAGGGAAGAGTTTCTTACTAGCTGCAAAGTAAGGCTTTTTGATCACGATCTCTGACAAAGAACAGCGCTATTTGGACAGTAAATCACTGTGGCCCACTGAGGAACCTGTGCTGATAAGAGCCTGACAGGCCAGGGAAGAGGTTCAGGGCTTGCAGGGAAAATCTTTCATTCCAAACACACACAGCAGACCAGCAGAGGCAGGAGGAGCAGGTACAGGCAGGCAGTTCTGAACAGGAGGGTGAAATGGGATTTCTGCTCTTTGTACAAAGAGGAGAGGAAAGCCCCTCTCTTATGCTTTTAGTTTGGCATAAAGAGGGCTGCCTTAAGATTAAGGTTCTTCTGCCTATGACTTCTTCCCATCAGTTCCTGGGCCTAGTGACACAACCCAAAACGAAATTGAGTGTGTCCAGAGATTCCCCTTCGTGCTCTGGGCAGGCAGGTGGCAGAGGATGGGTGACTTGGGATGTTGTGCCTTTCCTGTAAAACTTAAGACTTTTTTGGACCTGTTTACTTTGTAGTGCATGAATATCACGTTCTTTCCGTTCCTTTTCCCTTCCTACTCTTCCCCTTGTGCACCTAGTTTTGTCCACACAGCAAGAGGGAGTTTAATATGGTTTAATTTACATTGGCAAGAAGGAGGGAGATTAGAGGAAAAACAGGTAATTGAAGAGTTTAAGCACTTTCCTCTTGACTCCTCAAACACTGTAAGTATGATATTTCACTGTTCTGCAGAATTTCTGGGACATATCTGAAATCTGAAAGATCTAAATTCAAGAGGTGACTGGAAAAGAAAATGAAAAGAAAGGTTTAATTAAGGTTCAGCAGATCTTCTTGTTCCTTTGCCAATGCACAGACAGATATGGAAGACTACACTATGCCCTTGACACTGACCTGCACGTTATTCCATTTTAACTGTACCATCTTTCCAGAGACTACACTAATTCCACAGCATTAGTGTAGAACCATCCAAACACTCATATTCCTCCTGCTTTCCAGTGTTCCTCTTGTGTTCCCATTGCTCTTAAGTTTCAGAGAGCTCCACACAAGACTGGGTGATGAGAGAGAGCCCCCCATGCAGTAATCTGCCCCTGAGCCCTTACTGCTGGTCCTGCAAGGGTATTATTGTGCCAACAGAGCAGCAGAGAGGCTCAAAACACATTGAAGAGTCTATTTCTAAAATTTTAAGCAGTTACGAGTTCATTTGGGCTATTCTGTGATATCTAAAGACACAAATCAGCAAAGCTGAGGTTTCCTCCCCTCTCTATTTACCTTCTACTGGTCACAGAGTCTCTCTGCAGTCAACACCTTGCTGCATCCTGGTTTTTTTTTGTATTTTACTACTGGTCCAGCTAACCTGGCATTCACACTCTAAGCTGCAATTCACTTGTGAACTTTCTTGGTACAGTTGAGGGAATGGGGAGGGAGAAAACACACATAGGTGCAGAAGCACTGCGCTGTGCCATGAATGAGCAAAACTACATCTAGAAGGTATTAAACAGTATTTTAAAAAGGCAAGAAAACCCAACAAACAGCCAGAGCCTGCTGTCTTCCTTCTCTCCTGTGGAAAAAGGGGAATTCCGGCTCCTGCCATTAGAAATAAATTGCCAGCAGCAAGGAGGTACTAACTAGTCTGACACGGTACTTTCCCCAGGAGAAGAGAATCCTGTTATAGCACCGAGAAGCATTCTGACCTCAGGCAACTGATCTTAACAGTTCAGTGTCTTAAATTTAGGGAGCAAGAAGGGAACGATGATAGCACTTGCTCTTCACTGAGGCACTTGCCTCGAGAGGCCTCTCAGTCCCACTTCAGATGAACAAAGTCACTGTCCTTCTGTCAAGCACTTACAGGCACCACAGCTCCCTAACTCCACTGATGGGGACGACTCAAATTGGGTAAACTTTGTAAATCTTCTCACTGGAGGGACAGTGTCTTGGAGCCACTATCAAATCACACAAGAGGAGTCAGATTAGATTAGATCACAGCTAAATCTATCCCAGCATCCTGTCTGTTACAATGGTCATTAGTGGATGCAAATGGAAAGCTTGTAAGAAACAAGGCAAGTATAAAGTGATCTTGTTCCAACCCAGTCCCCCCAGGAATTAGGGATAAGATGACTAATGTTCTCATAACAGGCTTTCACTGCAGTGAGACCCACCTTTCCTACCTCCTGCCTCTGCTTTGAAACTGCCACCCTGCAGTCACGATGTCTGCAGAAAAATGCATCTGTAATGTGTTAAGATAGGAAAATTTCTCAGCAAAATTCCCCACGTGTTGACAGAAATTAATGTTGAGATGACAGAAGACTTCAGCTGTAGGGAGGAGTTAAAACAATGTTGAGGGCTTGACAAAGTCTTCATCCTCGGAACTAATAACCTGGCTTAAAAGCCCTCATTTGGTTCTTGACTGAACCCTGGATCCTGCATCTTCCTTAAAGCACTGACACAAGGCTGTTGGCTATTTGAGGACAGAGAGATATTCTTGATGCTCAGGTTTAGTTCTATTCCATTTTTTAAAACAAAATATTTAGCCTAGGCACAAGAAAGACTTTAGTACAGTGTTCAGACCACTCAGAATTAGATGTGGGTTCAGCTTACTTCAAACAGAAAGGGGGAATGAAACTGGGGTTTCTAAATTCTTTTTCTATTCTTATTTTCTGGGCTGATACAGGAGGTCACAAACATGCAGTGTTTTCCCAACCCAGATCAAATGTTTGTGAGTAGATAGCAAAATGTCCAGACAAGATCCTTCTCTTTTCAAAGACCAGATCCAGTGAAGCTGGAAGAGGACATATTGAGAAATTCCTTAAATACTCACACAGTGCTCTTCTGTATATGGTGTCATGCAGAAAAACAAGTTCCTACTCTTGGTGCTTTTTAAAATGTACCAAAATTCAGGTGGATCAAATTGTGCTGGATAACAGCTGGGGAAATAAAATGCTATGGCTTCACAGTCCGGTATTCAAACGAAAAGACCTAATTTTACATGTAATTACCTCACTATCAGTTTCTAAAACCTATCTGCCAATTAATCCCCCAGTGCCGGAGGCCTTCATCTGAGAAATGGAGCGTGATCCTAGACAATTCCCCAAGCCATGTGTGCGCTGAAGGATGTCTCTGGTTTGTCTCTGTGTCCTTGTGAAGGGAACACTTGCCCTGACTGTCCTGCAGACCCTGAGAGGCAGGAGCAGGTACAGCCCAGTCCTCCTGAGCCTTCCCAAGGTCAGGATGCGGAGCCCCTGCGGCAGCCCTGACCTGTCTCACCACGGCACAGATACTCTGCTGATCTGACAGCCTGGCAGTTCATCACCCAGATGAAAGCTCTGATCTCCCCTGTTTGTCAGCAGAGCTGTCACAGGTGAAATTTTGCAGATTTCCCAAGGTAGGTGAATTACAGAGTCAAATATGACTGGGGGGCAGAGGCAGAGAGGAGGGCAGGGAATGTGCAGTTATTTAAGTCCTCAAGACGTCTCGGGCACGGTGCTTGGTGCTTCTGTCTGGCTCTCGCCTGTGACTCTACTGGAAGAGGCCTAAGGGACTGTTCTTGGAATTCTCCAGATTGTCAGGGACCTGCTGCTCAGCCAATGGGCTACATATGGATTCCTCAGCTCTAGGAGGGAAGGATGTAAGCCCTGTACTGAGCCATCTTCCAGACTTTCAGACTTCTAATGTTCATGTTAAGGAGGTCCTTCTGAGCCCTAAACTTTTATTTTCTTATATACTAGATGTTAATTAGTTGTCCATGAAGTCTCACATTTTGAAGTAGCTAGGAATCTTATAAGCATGGAAATTAGAATCCTGTATATCCTGCAGAGTCCTGATACAGGGCTCTGAATCTGGTGACAATTCCAGTGCTGTGGTTCAAAGCTCTGTCTCTGCCAGAGTGCAGAATGAGACTTAATTTTTGATGTTGAGCTGTGATTAACAACAATGAACACCAGCTAGTCACGTTGTGGTTTTATAGCAGACACTTGGAAACAGCCACAGACAATAATCATTTGAAGAGCTCCTCAAAAAACAAGCAGCAGATGTCTTTGGAAAAGCCTGTGACTGGTAGTGGAGGAAAGGGAAAGCTTACACGTTTAACAAGTAGGAAAACTACTCACAGTAAAAGCTAGCAGACAGAACTGATCTATCTTTATCTCTCTTAAGTATTCCCTAGCTAATCTCACTGGTATTGCAGCAAGAATCTGACAGAGCTCTACTTGCTCCATAACTGGTCAAGCATTTAGCAAATGAACAGCAAACACTGGTGAGTTTCATTAAACAATACATTTTCTTCCCTTTCCCACTGGTATTCAAGTAGATCAGCGGCATGCTGGGAGGGGGGAGAGTTCTCACCCTGCAAGTCAATTCTGTATTTAATAAATCCTTCCTTTTTCTAAGTTTGGTTCACTCTGAACAGCTCATTTCGTGATAGCCTGAGGATGCAAGGGAGTCAATACTTTTTGCAGGGAAAGTCAGGGGTCAAATTCTGCTCCTTGCACACTGAGTATTTCCATCTTCCCTGACATAATGTACATTGCATCTACTGGTGTGATTCTAGCATCGTTAGTCCCCTCCTTCTGGTCTCTCCAATATCCATGACACAACACACTTTCCTTGTGAGGAAAAAAGTGGTGCAAGTGATCAAAATAGATAATTTGGAAGCCTGTGCCAAGTGTCAGTGCAGGAACTGTCTCAAGTAACTGAGCCACAACTGTAACTCTACGAAATAATTTGGTTCTAACAGATCTACTGCCCCAAGCTTTCCCAGGTGGACCTGTCTGTTGTGTATGTATTTATTTTATAGCTTTGGCCAGTCAAAGGTACAGGGCTCCTTTCCATGCAGTTCTGGGCTCTGACACTTATCCCAGTCAGCAACTCCCTGAGAGCAGAGCAGGGTATTCCCAAGGACAACTCCAGTACACTATTCACTGCATTTATGTGGATATGATCTTTACCTAACTAATGCCATCAAAGTGTCTCAAAGGAAAATAAAACAGAACAGGAGTAGCTCAGGTTCATATCATGTGGTGCTCTGAATAATGAGGAAAAGGTGATGTATAATGTGCAACCACTTTTCTTCCCCAAATTTATTTATCTATTCTGAATTTCGAATGAACTGCCCAACTGAAATATCTCTAAATGGCAGCAGAAATGTTTGGGAGATTAGGAACACTCCAGAGATGAGATTTCCCCAGTGTCCCCCACACACGCATATGATGAATCCCCACTATCAAAATAAACACACCTTTCTACTAAACACTGTTCATATATAAAAGAATTGGCATAGACAAGTAACTTGTAGCTTATGTAAGCCAAGATTCTCTTACAGGCCCAGTACCAACTGCTACAGATGAAGGTGAAGCAAAATAAAAATTGATAGGACAACTCGCCCCAAGGAGAATCCTTCCTAATTGTGAAAAGTTAGAGAGTGGCTGAAAGATGAGTTCAGACAGTACAAAAGGAAATAGATATCAAAAAAGGGACAAATGCAGGGAGAGTTTTGCCAGTTATACAGCTTTACATAAGCTACGCTGGTTTTTTTTCCACACAAAGTTTCTTGTACATTGGCTTTTTACAGTCATGGGAGGAAACAATCTCCGTGGTTGTGCCAGGACACCACAGAGGGCAGCTTTCTCCCCAGCATCCACATAACCCTGGAGCTGGCTGTGCAGGGAGAGCACTTCCTGGAGCACTCCCAGCTTCCCAGCACAGCCCATCAGGAGGGTCACGGTGGAGCTATGGTGCATCTGGAAGGGGTGTCTGGTTTCTCAGGCGAGCGGCAGAAGCGGGACCCCAAGGGAAGGCTCTGTCCCTGACCCCCTTTGCCCTCCCTTGTTCTGATCTTTATTGGGCCGTCTGCCTCGTAGCATCAAAGGCAAGAGCAGGCCCGTGATTTGTCCTACAACAGCTCTATAAAAAACATAATTGCCCAATAACCCTCTGTCTGCAAACCAAGCCATCTTCCTGTTTCTTCTCTCATAAAGACTATTTGACAAGCCTGTTCCATCAGCTTATAAAAACCTAGAAATAGTTGCCTTCCCTAGAAAGAAACTTTGCAGAACAGAAAAGAAACTGATTTACTTATATATATATGTAGTATGTGTATACGCACAAATACACTAAGACTTCCACAACGAGTAAAATACATAAATCACTTAAACCAGCCAAGTATTGGCATGACAAGCAGAGGAATTATTCCTTCCTAAAATAAGGATGTAACCCTACATAGTGAATTTATAGGGTCAGAAATGTTCTACACAAAACTGAACAAAAGTGAGGTGGGGGGTGTGTTGTTAACTAAATGGGGAATGATTTAAAAACGATGCATCAAGAATCATCCTGGATATCCTCACATCATTCTGTAGTTGGATATGATCAGAGACAATTTGGAATTATTTTTTTCCTCTTTCTCTCTTAGCACTTGCTTTCCCACATAATAACATTGTGGAAGACTCACCAACAAAAATGATTCTTCAGCCTTCCTTTCAATAAGTAGACAGATGTAAATTGTCCAGTCACCTTCTGGTTAGTGTAAGGAGTAGCTCATTCAGGTGACATTCTGTCCTCAAGCATCTTTGAGAAAATACAGAGAAACTTCAAATTAAATTGCTATACTTAAGCTTTAAATCTAGACCATTTTGTGCTTCAGCCACTAAATAGTAGTTTGAAGTAATCCTTTGAATAATCTTGCTCTGATGTTTTTCAAAGATCAGTTATCGAACAACTTGTCTGACTGTCACAGGTTTCATTTGAAATATTGGACATAGATATACAATTAATTTGATTTGTGGTGCTCAGATTTACACTCCTGGCAAACGTAGGAATATTGCATTTTAATTTACTTTCAATACAAAATAGTTGCTTTGATATGCCTGAGAACAAACGCCTTGGGATCTGTTCCTCCCAAATGACGTCAAGTAAGAATTCCTCTATCAACATAAGTGGATGAAGGATCAGGTCTTCGAAAATAAAGAATTTATGACTCCTGCTATGGGCCAAATCTTGAAGAGTTTACTTTATGACACATGCAAGACTGCTGAAATCAATGAGGACGAAATGAGAAAGGTGATGCCAAAGCTAAGGTAAGGTCCTGATTTCAGATTCCACTGCTTTAAATTCAGGGATGTTTCAGAATGCTCCAATTTCACACCAGTGTTTCGTGTAAGCAAAAAACCCTCAAATCTGGAACAAGGGTAGAACTACAAACTCTAAGCGCCCCTTGCAGATAAGGCCACTCTGAGTAGATGTATGCATAGTTAGGATGTTAAATAATGCCTATAATTTAAAAGTTTCAAATAATATAATCATTTCATTCATGGTACATAGGATGTCTCTTCATGTATTTTTCCTAGCTTTTTTCAGTCTTACATAGGAATTAAGTATTTCTTTTTCCATTCAGTTATCTGAGCTCTGGTTTGTATTCACATAACTAATTGTCTCTGCGGGACTGAATCTTGATTACAATTATCTGTCTCCAGAATTTTATACAGCTGTCAGTCGCTGCTGGCTAACAGTCTGCTAACATCCACTCTCTTGGTTTCTTATCATGCACTGGTTCATCTCTCTTCAGGGCCCTCCTGAGATCAGACAATCGAGTTGGTAAAAAAGAAACATTCCAAGCCTCCTCTACTTTTTCTGCATTCTTTCTGTTCAACACAAGGTCATCCTCACATGGGACTGGGCCCTGCACTTCCCCAGCAGATTCCACTGCATCTTTGCAGTAAGTTACACTTCTGAAGGATCTTCTGCTCCCTCTCAGGCTCTTTCCTTCCCCTTGTATCTAGTGGAGAAGCAAACTCTCTGCAACTTTTCACAAACTGGAAAGAATTAATGTCCCATGCAGCTACATTTGGAATGACCTGCCTGGTGTGGACTTGTGGCTGAAGGCAATCCAGTAGGCTTGTGTTACGATGTGAGATGATGCAGGAGTCCTACCTGTGATCTCAAACACTGTAAGGCCAGGCTTAAGAGAACTAAAGTCAGTGTCTGCCTCCTCCTAGTGATGTTTCAACTCTTCTCTCAAATCTTCTTAGTGCTCCCCCAATCTCCTCCCTGCATAGCTCTCCCCCTCTTAGTTCATCTAGGTGGTGAACACAAATATTCAGTAATGCACAAACACTGACAGAATGCTGAGCCCATCCTATGATGGCAAGATGGCCTTTTTGCTCAACGAAGATTTCAGGCAGAGTCTCACATACAACTCACCCAGAATATTGGACAGAGAGTGACCAGTCACATAACTCAGTCATTTCAGTCTCATTCTACCTACTTCCCAAGCTGGGAATTCCTCCTTCCTTGTGTCTCCAGTAGACTTCTGTTCAGCAGCCTCCTCCTCCCACCCAGTTTGTCTCAGGGACTCCCTAGTGATTTATTCTCCCCTCTGCCGAGGAAAGCTCTCAGCAAAGGCCGTGCCCACCTCGGAACCATGCCAGCACAGATACCTCCACCTGGGGGAAGCAGAGAACCACACTGAGCTCCTTACTTTTGGAAGGTTCCCGAGTACTCTCCTGCTTCAGGTACCTCCTAAATATGCCAAACTCCAGGGTTAAAAGCTGTGCCAGGTCCAACACCAGCACTCAACAACCAGAACTTGGACCAAAACCCCATACGGGAGGGAGTTTTCACTCAAAAGAGACACTGAATTGGTTGGTGTCCTCATACTTCCTATCTATCAGTTTTGAAGGTTTCTCCCTCAAAAAAAAAACCAACTTGGACCTAAAGGTGGGGTTTCACCTGTAGCTTTGGGACTGATGCAATGCAGGGAGATTATGAAGAGCAAACGACATGGTATTGTACACAATCACTGCTCCTGAAGCTGGCAGGTTAAGCCTGTCTGGGCCACCAGGCTATAATGCTGTATGTGTATGAAGGTTGTGTTACACACATTGCATGATTACTACAGCAGTAATTCCTAATTCTACAGTATTGGAGGAGAAACTGTATACCATTTGTGAGGATATACACTCTTAGCATGCAGTATTGATGTACTATATTCTATTGACTTCTGTGAGGAAAGCAGAAAGGCGCTGGACACAACACTAAGCATGGCAGACTGAATTTTGAGCAAATAAAATGGAAATAAAAGTCTACTCTTAAAAAAATGGATCGATGTGTCAGTAGTGAAAAAAAGTCCATGCTGAGCAGCAGGAACCTATTGTACTGACAGTCTCTTCCAAAGATGCTGGTGTAGTGAAAAAAAACTTGTCTTGAAACATTAAAAAACTGAGTTGGCCACTGTGATACTGAGATCTGTGGCCCAGTGCCTTCAAGCCCAGAGTTTAACTTCAAGCCTCCCTGCTCAGCAACTGTTCACTAAGTTGTTTAAAATGAAGGTCTCAATCCTGCTTAGCAAATCTGCATGGTATAAAGTTGAGCTAAACCAGAGCCTTGTTAAACAAAATAGGGCTCAGTGCTGGCTTGGCAGTTTGCTCCTGCTGTACAGAACTGAGACTCAAAGTAGAAGCAGATTTAAAAAATTGTGGAAGAACAAAACTTTCCTCTTGTTCCATCACTCAGGCTCTTAGACATGTTGAAAAATAAACAGCCAGCAACTTTTACAGCAGCAGGACTTGGAGTGTGCTATTGGGAAACCCACTAAATCTTTAAAGGAGGTACCTTTGGAAATATTTTATAGACACTCATCTCCCCAGCAGGAAAGCTAGTGCTGGAAAGAGACATCTTTAACAAATAAATAATAGTTTATTAAGTCACTTGTCTCCACAGCAGGAAATAAACTGGGGGGTGGGAAGGAGGGTGGTGGGGTGACAAAGGAAGGGAAACAAAAAACGTTACCCTTGCAACCCCTCTGCTTCAACAGAGCTGTATTTATTTAAAACACTCTTCTCCTAAGACAGATGGAAAAAATAATTAACCCAGCCACCCACCCCTTTTATTAAACTCCTTTGTGACCACCAGGGATACGATTAACATGGCCACCATAAAAACCCAGTCCCCTACTCTCAAAATAAAGAGAAAAACACAAGCAAGAGTGAGACACCGTGCAGGGCAGGAAGCAAATTAAGAACCTGCCTTTAGGGCAGCAAAACATTTTTCTGAGTACTGCTAGAAAATTTGACAGAATCACAGTGAAGGGGTAAGCATTCAGTTTATCTCAGTATGGCCTTGAGGACCCACTTCTGTGGGAGTCTTCCTCTTAGGGAACCAACTTGTGTGGAAACTTTGTGGAAATGCCATCACTCAACAGTGGAGTAGGGACAGAGAACATGGTGCCACTTGTGAGGACAGAAGGGCAATTTCTGAGTTGTCCCACGCTTTCCCAGTTTTGAAGCTTGCCCAAATCCTCTGATGTCCCATGTGCAATCACAGAAATTCTTGGGGTGCTAGGTACCTATCTAAATTTTTTATTCACTGGACTTTTCTATCGTCTTCCTATTGTTGCTTGAAGGGATTCCATGCCTATGGAAGGCCAGGCCAGATCTCCCCAAGAAAAGCTGTCTTCATTTACACAGTGGAAGTCTGGATTTCTCTTGTTTTACACAGCACCCCGGCAAATCCAGATGCATGGATCCCAAGCAGCAGATTTTTTTCCCTCTCTACTACTGCCTTGTATAGTCACCCATACCTCAGTTTCCAGTTCAAACTAGCCTCTTGTCCAGAAGACCAGAGATGCTCAGGTCAGACAACCTTCATCCCTTTGTGATGATTTTTCTGGGGTCTCCTGAACTCCATGACCCTCTCTGTCATCAGAATCATAGGAAAAACAGATCTTAAATCTATCTGTGGCTATTTGCATGTACGCACGGGCCAAGTGGTTACACAACCAGATGAAAACATCAATAGAAGGTTATAGCAGGCTTTGTGTACCTGAGCCTGCAGTTACAGGAGTCCGTACTGCGGGCATCACCACGCTTAGATACTGACTTCACTGCGTTACTTCCATGCTATCTTTAGCAATAAACTCGCCCTTTCTGAACATGTGTATACTGACATTCACTCCTGACTGCAGCACTTCATTTGTTAGGATTACCCCAGGCAAGAGGAGATCAGCCAGAATCACTATGTAGAAAAGGCTTTTCATCATAGCAGCCTGACTAAAAAATGTTATGTATTGTGTCTACCAGAGCATAATGGTGATGAGAAGCCATGCCAAATGTGGCAGCTTAGAACTAGAAGCTGCCAGGGTAAAATGATAGTCATCTCTAAGGTGTAAGATCTGTCAGCTTCCCAAACCAAAGATTTCCATTCTGTGATTGCCAAGGAAGCTCCCTGCACACTGTCATCATTATATAAGGAAGCACTGAAAACATTCTGAGTATCTTGTGAGAACACATTCAAGGAAAATATTCCTCAGTACATTTGATTTCAAGCTGACCTGGGAAGCATTTTGCTCACCTTCTATTAACCACAGCCTTGAGTGTTCTATTCTTTGTCCCTTAGGAAAAACTGGAGGCCTGAGGGCTTAGTCAGAACCTGCTC
The DNA here is from genome assembly GCA_013398955.1 of Callaeas wilsoni. Classification (NCBI taxonomy): domain Eukaryota; kingdom Metazoa; phylum Chordata; class Aves; order Passeriformes; family Callaeidae; genus Callaeas; species Callaeas wilsoni. The sequence goes on from VWPU01017328.1 coordinate 22,295, forward strand.
CTATAGAACATTAGCAGCCCCTGTGCTGTGGTAGATGGTGACAGTGGGAGGATAAGTGGTCCCTGCTCAAGTACAAGATGAACAAATCCACTTGTTGTATGGACAAAAGGTCTGCATTGAGCTGTCCCAGTGACAGCTGTTTACAGTGTTCTGTAAATACAGAAAAGAGATACCTGGAGTGCAGGTAAAAGGAACACAGAACCCATAGTGATAACCTGGACTGAAACAGATGTTCCCATTTTAATAAGGGACCATTTTAAACAAAAAAAGAAGAATATTAGCACTGTATAGGTCAAAATCTGTCCAGACCCCTTGGTAGAGTGAAATTTTATTTAGTAAATGGTTCCAAAATACATGATTGAAGAGAGAGATGGGGGAAGTGGTATCTTATGATACTATCCATTTAGGGCAATAGTAATCAAAATCAGAAAATTATACCTAATATTTGCTAGTCTCTCATTTCTTAGAAGAGCCAAACACTACAGTACATGTTGTTACAGATAATGGGGGGTTGATAACTAGGCTATTGTATGTGATTGCAGATATTAGGGAATGTTAGACTAGCACAGTGTGGTTCAGCAAAAGGGCACTGAGTCAGGAAACTGCATTCACTGCTGGCTCTGCCATCTGGAGTGTTTTGAGTAAATCATTTTGTCCCTATCTATGAAATGATAAGGACAAATGGGCTTTCCTTATAAGACATATACTGACATAAATGGATAAAAAGTGTTAAAATGAAAGATGAATGTTATTGGATAGCTGAGACTGGACTTAGAGCATTACTGGAAGGTACAGTCTAGTTGGAACTGGGAATATGCTAACTGAGCTGGATGTGGAAGTCCCATAAAAGTATCCTATGTGGAAATGACAGCATCATAACTTAATGTCCTGTCTGGATGGCTTTTACACAGCAACGTGCATCCTGTTTGGCAGAGCTTAGGTCATCTTCATACGAATATTTTAATGCCTAGCTGCTACCTATCTAACTACTTTAAAAGTAGTTTTAGTTTATATGAATTTTATCACATTCTTAGGGGAGATCAGAAGTCAACATCCGAGCCTTGGGATCTGAGGGAGGGACTGACCTTGCCAGATTTTCAGCTTCTGGTTATTGGCAGTCCAAGTATTTCTCTCCTGCTGCTCTGACAACCAATCTGTTTGTCTGGCAAGCAGTCATCAAACAGTTGATGTGGGCTGGCCCTGCTCACTGGCATTTCATCACTTCTAGCATTCATCTGCTGCTTGTGAAGATGGATCTCAAAAGAGAGATTTTGAAGGGTTTAATCAATTTCCTGAGTTCTGCCCATCAACAGAATCTTCATTTCCTGGCACTTTATAAAACAGGCTCAAGTTACAGTACCAGACTTGTTCTGGGTTATTCTAAATAACGCCACTGAGCTGCTACGAGTTTACATTGATGTGAGATCCTGCTGCAAGGGCTATGGAGAGATGGGAATTTTCGGTAGACCTTTTATCAGCCATGATTCTTCATTGTTCAAACCTATCAAAACTTTACCATTCACTTGAATAGAAGCAGGAATAAATGCCTACAGAAGTGGTAGTTAATCCTTCACCATGTAAATTGTTCATGGATTGGAAAAAGTAACAAAGCAGTTTAAAAACTAGTCTGAATCCTGTACTGAATGAGTGCCATAAATTTTGCATTTAAGTAATTTCATCTAGTATTTAACTAAGAACTAATGGGTGCTGCTCTCTTGTTTTCTTCTGAAAGAAATCAATTTCTTGGCTGTATGGCAGTATTGTATGAAAAGGGATTACTGTGTACATAAAGATTTTCGATATTTGGCTCTTACCTAGGCAATTCTGGTAGAGTTTAGCTTCTATGGGACAAAACTTTGCCTCATTAAAATGTTTGAGTTTCAGGACTGTGAAGCAAACTTATACTAGTTGTAGCTTGGAGGGGAATCAGGGACTGGACTGGGGACGCTAAGGAAAGCCAAACTGCATTAGGTACATTGATTGCTCTGGGTTTTTTTGATTTAAAATGGGTTTCTCAAACAAGTTTCCCTGTTTGTTTATTGACATGATTTCCCTTGACAGCTCTGTCTCACTGATACCCAGATCCATGATCCATTCATGCACAGGACATTGGGTTAAAGGCATCATCTGACGTGACAACCTGAGCGTTTTTGAGAGAAAGTGGGGTTTATATTTTTTCCCTGTTATTTGGCAGGTGAATAATGAAATAATGAAAGCAGCTAATCTAAACCAGCACAAACGACGAGTAACGCAAGGTCACAGGTGACAATGGGGAATTGGGGAAAAACTGCTCAGCATTCACTATCTTCAGTAAGAGAAAGAGTTGTTGTGTTGTCATGAAGTTGCTTGAGCTGGTGTTTAATTAGAGAGGTAACAGACTACATAAGAGCACATGATCTAGTAAGACTTTATGAGACACAAAGTTTAGGTTTAACTTTTTAAAAGCAGGTGATTACAAAACTGAAATTCTCCACCTTATTTACATTTTAATTTCAAATAAAATAGTATGCTCCTGAGTGCTTAACTTCTGTACCACAGTAAAGTGGGTTTGCTCGTACTCAGGCGAGTTTAATACATTTCACTGCTGTCACTGTCTCAGCTAATATATATAATTTTGCTTTTGAGTTTATCCTACTTTTGACAGACAATTCAAAGAGACGGCTCAATTGTGTCAGGAAAAAAAAAATCTTTCCAAGAACTGATATTTAACCAAAATTTTCTGCTCAAGTCAACCAACCATTTGTCTTGAATTATTGATAGCTTTTCACAACATAACGAACTTGAATTGAACATTCTTTTCTGTTCATTTTTTTGTATCTCCTCTTGTAATGATATCAAAGCTGAGGAGGCTGGGAACCTGGTTTGCCTAGAGAGAATGTGACAAGTACAAATGTGTGCTTTGGCACAAAGATTCCTGGTCTTAAGGAAAACAAAAGTGTTAGAAAGCAGGAACTCCTGATCCTGGAATAAAATTACTTTATGTACTTCTGAAAACTTGGGGCAAATTTAATTAGCTGGCACAACGGCACAAAAATATTTGCCTATGCTTTCAAAATACTGTGCATGGTCAGTTGTTCTAAAAAACACTATCAAGAGTTACTGTGATTAATCAATATTGTTGTGCCATTTTCCTGAAAATGCATTATCTGGCAAATGAATGAGGATTTCAGGCAGACCAGCCTAATTAGACAGAATACCTATTTATGTAGCCATCTACTTTATACCATAATAATAAACAGTAATAATAAATAATATGTGAAAATGGATTCTAGGAACCTGATCAAATATGCATTTAGTTCTACACACTCTTTCCATTGGCTTCAGCGTTCACCATTGTTCATGCTGGAATGCTGAAGAGTATTGAAATGAAAAGATTTAGCAAAAAAGATAGGAATTTGACATTGGAGAGGATGCTGATGTTTATCCAACACACAGAAATCCTAAAACACTGCAAGGCACTAGGTATGGTTAATACACTTCTACTCTCATTATGTGTCTAGATTAAATTGCTGTGACTCTGATTCTCTGAAGCACTTAACCCCGTGTTTGACTCCAAGAAAAATCCTAAAACACTCTACAGGTCAGATTAGGTGTATGCTAAAATGCTTTTGCAGATTCAAATTAGTAAGCACCAAAATCATTACATTAACAGACATCTAAATGCAAAGAGATACTACAAAATTAGATATTTTTCTGTATTTGTTTTCCAAACAAATATCACAGACAAAGAACAGCAAAACTGAAAAATCAAGTACTCAGTTTGGGAAACAAATCAAGGCTGCTCATGTACAACTGCACCCCTAACAGTGTACCCCATCCCAGCCGTGTGCATGACAAAGGAGATTCCAGACACAGGCATTATGTGCTGGGTCTTTTCCTACTCTTTCTGCCACTCCTAGCTCAAGCAAATATCTTTAAAAAGAATAAGAAAAACTCAAGGGAAGTTTGGTCTGGATTAAGAACTCGGGGAAAAAAAATGGGCAAGGAAATTAGAACAAAGTGAAGCTCACAGCCTCAGTGAAGACAGTTTATACAAAGCCTTTTTGTAACTGAATAATTTGGATTTTGCAGCAGTCTGATTTTCTCTGACAGAATGATCAGTAATCTTTCCTCAGTCACTGTCTGTAAAATAACAAAATCTACTATCTCCTGATTTAGATACGTAGATGTTACACTGTGTCTTGGCATATTACCGTGAAAACCTTCCAAGAAAATTATTGCAGCAATTTTCTTAGTCCAAAAGCAAACTACATGCTCAGATCTGGTTTGATTTTTTTTTTTTTTTGGTTTGTTTTTCTTTAAAGCAGTATGAACAAAGAAAGATTGATGATTCTGATTGGGTTCATAATAACAATAGGCGGCTCTTTACAAAACTCTCAAGGCTTATCTTGAGAGAAATCCCAGCATCCACACAATGGTTGGTGCTCCTACTCCTGCTTTTGTCAAGTGTCTGAAATTGCAGCCCTTACTGACCTGAGTTATTTAATCACTGTCATGAAATGGACATATGAATCAGACAAATATGCAATTTATTTCTCCACAAAATTCCTAAAACGATTTGTAATTTAATTGCACTGAAAATGTGGGAATGGACAAGGTTAAGGAGAAGAAACGGGAAAGGAAAAAAGGAAAGAAAAGGCTATAGCTGCAACATTTTGTGACAAGATGTTGCTTTGGTTGCTAGAACTGTAAGAGGCATGATGTGATAGCAGGTTTATTCATTTCTAATTATGGACATGGCTTTATCTACAAGTCTTCCTCCCCCTCCTCTAACTGCCCCCCTCCTTTTTCCTCCCGTCCCCTGGGGCAGCACTGTGGTGGGGCTCAATCACTCTTTTATTAGTTGTGATATACTGTGGCTAATTCCCTTAATCTGGACCTTGCTTTCCTATAAAGCCCAGACCTCAGGTATTGAATTTCCCTGATCAAAGTGCAACCAGTGTGGTACACAGCAATCTCCACTAAACAGGGGAGCTTGGGAAAGCTCGTAAATGGAGTCAAAGAAATACACACACACAACGCACTCACAAGATGGTGCAATCAATTGGTAGAACAATCACGTGTGAAATATTACTGGCTCCTTAAAGTGCTGGTTCTGGGATTTACTGCAGTGTATTAATCTGCTATGCTTAATGCATTGACCTTTCACCCCCAGCAATTCAGTAGACAGGGCTTGAATTGCCAGGAGCTGATACAATGGATTAGGAGCAGAAAGACCCCACCACGCTCAAGTGCCACGGCAGCCCTAAACCATACCACCAGTAACGTCTCCATCTTTCCTAATAGATACTGCCAAACAATGTGGCTACCGCAGAAAGGACTGTATTGACAGCAGAATTTCTGGAAGGGGAGATAGTGGAAATAAGGCTTGTTATAAAACAATAGAGAAGGGCAGTCTTGTGACTGAGTCACAAGACAGGGATTTAGAAGAATTGGTTTTATTCCATGCAGTCATTCTCTCCTTGTGTGTGACCTTAGGCAAGACAATTCACTTCTTAGGATCGTGCCTTTCCCATCTGTAAATCTGGGATAATGGCACTTCTCTGATTTTCTCCGGGGCAGCATAGAGGCTTTGTTCACTGACACTTGGAAGGCATTTTAGGATCACAGGATTAACATATAACATGCTAAATGTTCATGCAAAATAGTATGACACTCTGTACATTAAATATCCATCTGGATGGAGAAGAGAATGAAAAGAACCTCCCTTCATATGTAGACCAGGAAACTCAATCATTAATCTAACAGCTTTCTCTTCTGAGTGCTGGCTTGAACCAAAAAGTTAACTCAGATCTAAAAATAAGTGCAATGCAGACTTGGAGAAATGTGTAGAAATAATACGGAGAGCAATGCATATTTATAATGCTGAGATAATCACATGTCCTTTTCCTGCTTCCTTGGTCATTCAAAATCTCAACATTTCATGCACAGAAGACCCTCTGGAATTCAATTTCCAATGTTAACTCTTCAATGTCATCTTTATTCCATATAATTAAACAAACAGTGCTACTGAATTTGAGAGGAGTGTCCAAAAACCTCATAAAGGAGATTATTCTAAGTAATTGCTATCAAATGCCATTAAATTCTGAATAGCGTTAAGCCCCCTCCACCCGCCTGCACAGGCACTCTCATTTAGGATTAAAGGGACCTTTATTTGATTTGTTTTACTTCAATACAAAATAAATTAGTTTGACCTGAATTAAGGCCCCTTTGATACTCAGGAAGCGTGTCTACACAGGGATTTACTATGCTTTAATTGGTCCACTTCAAAAGTTAATTTGGATATTTTTTCCCGACATGCTCTGAAACTACCCCAGAGTACATGTGTCATATTTATAAAATGGCAGAGAAATCCAAGCACAGGGCTCTGTGAATCTACATGCAGAATTCACCATTTCCATGGTCACATTGGCACTGCTGAGTACTCCTCAGAACTGGAATATACTTAAATGATAAATAATCGTGAGATTCACCTCACCAAACTTTGGTTGTCCAAAGTGAGGTCTCTCAGTTTGTTACATGGCCTAACTCCACAGGAAGGCCAGCAAACCTAGAGGATGACAAAGCTATCACGATAGGCATCTCTGAGGCTGCTATAAGTCCACACAAGGGGAGGCTGTCCCCAAAAGTTCACCTCATATTCCCTTGTCCTTAGCTGCATGTTTCCCCATGTCTCATGTGCCAGCAAGCATTCATGCAGCTGCGGAACAAATCAAGTTGGGAAGCTGATCCAACCCAAACCAACTCTGAACAATACCAACAACAAGAAGAGAGAGAAAAACATGAGTTACGCATCTTGACTTAAGCCGGCTTAATTTCGATTGTGCGACCGTATCCGAAAAAAAGCAGGATGAATTCTTTTCTAGAGATATTTCTTTCAGTTCTACCAATTATATGAGCTTTGCAAGTTAATTTATAGCAAACACCTAACTGAAGACAACAGAGAAGAAAGAAACTTAGCCCCAAGAAATCGTAGTTGTGCCAGCTCCTATGAATGGAAGTACATCTGAGTTTCTGTGCGATATTTATACCTCGGAACTTGTGGTTAAGTGTCTTTCCTTCAATTTTTCACAACAAGCATTGGCAAAGACAGTTGAAAACTCCGTTAAGTGCACAATTAATAGTACCTTAAAGTGGCCTGGTTTTCAGAAAGCGCTGGGAGCCAGTCCTGTGAAAACCATCACTCATGCAGGGCACTCAGAACTGCTAACCAGTTTTGAAACTCTTGGCCCTATCTAAAAAGAGTTCATGTAAATTAACTTTTAAAATAAATCAATACATATATATTTTAATCCGGTCATGTGCACATCAAGAAATCATTTTTGTATGCGTGGCACTGTTGATCCTGTTACACATAGACCAGACAAGACATGGTGCATTTCAAGAATATCTTGACTCATGGTGAAAAGGCCTGAGTGCTCGGCTTGAAGAGCCTGGAAACCAGAGCCTCTGAAATCATAATGCAAGGACTTGGGAGCAGCAAAGGGCAGAAGAGATGAACAGTGTAAGAGCTGAGAATGGATCTGAAGAGAAGGGAAGTCACAGGGCCACAAAGGACAGTTGGGACATTTCCTTGCCCTGGTGGGTTTGTGGGCCCTGCTGCTCACTGCCTGACATCAGCCACTTGGAATGCCAGTAATATAACACCCCTGTGACACTCGTGCTCCTGCCGTACAGTTTTATTGCCCTGCTTCCACTCTCTCTGGTTTATATCGGATTGTGTTTTCCAAAGACAGGCAATAAAGAGGGGAGGAGGGGAAGGGGGATTTATAGCCTGCTAAACTAAACTTCCCTGGGCTTGCTGTCCTCTGTCCCAGCCCTCCTCTTGCTGCCCTGACCGCTCTGGAGGAACAGTGCTTACAGCAAGGTCTCGGGGTGTGAAGGACGAGGCTTGTCAGAGCGTACTTGGGTTCTCTGCTTGGGAGGTCAGGGAGCACACCCCGGTCACCCAGCAGCTCCGCTCCCTGTCCCAGGCACTGTGCCCCGCTGCCACGGAAAGGCACGGTGGTGCTGTCACGTGCTAGCAATCCTGAGACCAATCCTGACTTGCATACTTAGAGTCTCCCACTGTTTGTGGAAGGATTGTGGAGCAGCTAAAGGCTTACAAAAGTCTGCCTCAATGCAGGCATCTTTAGTACTTCTGCTTCTGAGAGATGATTGTCAAGGTCTCTGTCTCAGCTGATTTAATGTAAAGGTTTGGCTTGCTACATGCACGATTTCAAATGCTGTACAACAGTATGATGTGGTTTGGGATCTTTATCATACACACTTAACTAAGCTGAGAGCTTTTAGAATGTGAAGATGAGGACCTTCAAAACATCACTATGCCCCTCCATAGTCTTTAAGGTGTCTGAGGTGAGGATATGCAGCTGAAAACAATTGCAACTGCAATTTTCTGCAAGAGGGAGCTACAATCCTGAAAGGCTGCCATTTAGACATATCTGCTTTGTGACAGGCACAATAACAGCACCATATGATTATGACATTCTCTATAAACATGGAAGGTGGGACAGAGGATATGGGGTTGGATTTGGGACAGGGAGAACCACTTCTATACAGCAAATACATGGTGAAATGCTCATAAAAGGCCTAAGTCTCTAAAAAAAAATTCATCTGAGATGAAAATTCCTCTCAGTAGAACACTCAAACTCCTGTGCTATTCAGAGTTTTTAAAACATCCAGTCTTTGCCAGTATTTTCTGGGAGATGGGATAAATAGACAGCATTCTTCCGTACTGGATTTTCAGTGTGATGTGGTATAGGACAGAGAGAGAATGAGAGCAAAGTAACTTTGAGACTCAAGTCACTGCACTCGGGTAACTGTGGCAGATGCGTGGGGAGGTGGACAAACACCAGTAAAATGCAAGCACATGCACCATATAAGCAGTGAAATTACAGCGTGCTCTGCTGTGATAAAACTGTCAAGTGTCTCTGAACTGCCTGTCGTCGACAGAAATTTTAAACCAGCTCTTACTAGTGTGATCTCACAGTGCCAAGTGCTCCCCTCTGCTCCCTCCTTCACTGCTTCCTGCTCCCCTCCACCTCTGGCAGCTGTGCTGGCTGTGGTGGGCAAGGTGAACACACCAGGCAGTGGAAGGGATTGCCTCAGCTTCTCTGGGGAGTAGGTCGAGTAGGATGGGATGAAATGCAGAATGGTAAGTGCAGTCTGCAGGGACTTGTGAAACAATGATGTTCAAATGGTTTTAAGACAGCACTGAACAAAGGACAAGAGAAAATACTGCACTGTGAGGAAAAAATCAGCAAAGGCAGAGATGAGTGGTACAGAGGGACTTCTGAACGTACCACTTCTCTGACAGAGAGCCTGCATGTCACAGCTTCTCAGTCCAGTTCAGCTGCACACCACAGGACATGCCAAATGGCACCAATCAAAAACCACCCACCATTTAGGTTAGCAAGTGTTTTGGTCCTTCCTTCTAAATTTTCTCTCACGAACCAAAATGGTGCTGTGTTCTTTAGTGCAACATGTGAAAAAGAAAAAGGGAATCTGTGTTGGACACTGGTCACTTCTCCCACTGCACTTGTAAGCCAAATCTGGTTCTTCTCACAAAAAGCAGAAAGATGGCTCCAACGTCAGGAGCTTTTAATTTCCTGCTTAGTTTTCTACAGAGGTAGCAACTCTTGTAAACGGTTTACCTATAGGTCTACTCAGGGCAGGTTCTTGTGTTTTTATACCTTGTTATTATCCATTATAAGGAGAAAGAAACCATAATGGGGCAGAGGGAGAAGGCAAACCTGATGTTTAGAAAGCATCCACTAAATGCAGAGGGAAATCCCTCATCTCTGCTCTAGCTGTAGGGACAAGATCCTTTGTATATTGTGCACTCATAATTTATTTACACCTCTACTACTTATGGTTTGTATGTCTTTAGAAACTGAAACCTAATTAATATTAATAATAATAATAATAATAATAAAACCACTCCAATTATTATTTAAATAATAAAATTCCAGCTTCACAAAGTCTCAGGGAATGCAACCCTGCGATTCTCTGTGGTGCATCACACAGATGTGCAAGGCTTAAAGCTGCAGCCAAAATTCTCAAAAAGTCAGTGAAACACAAGCTGAGTACTAGAACAGAGTTTACCTTTTGCTTCAACAACAGGGCACATTAAACGCAAAAGTGCCTCTAGAGACAACTTCCCCTGTATTACAGACTGATAAGCAAAGAGCACATCAAAATAATTAAATCCAACTTCTTTTAAAAGAGAACCAGCATAAACTGGCTAAGGACTTATTTTCACCTGTTAGCTCCTGGCAGATCAACTGCTCTGGACACTTCTAAATAAACTGGCATTACTCATTATAACACATCTATTCATATCTTCTTAAATTTTCCCTGTTCAGAGCAAGAGATAAAGGCACCATTTACACTCTAGAATTACAGATTAGGTCTAAGTGGAAGTTATATTTGCTCATCCTTCACTGATCATCTACTTGGGAATTAATTTTGCTGTTTGTGAGTGAGAATGCAAGTGTTCTTGTGTTTGTTTTTTTTTTTTTCCTCAGGGAAGTTTCACATTAAACTTCCTCTGTATTCTGAAATACTTAACACAATGCTCTGCAAAGACTCCTGATAATACCAGTGCTCAGTAAACAGTTACAGAACCTCAACCTATCTTGAATGCTGCCATGGTTTCCAGTCTGGCAATACACAAGTTAGAGCAGTATTTCCTGCCAGGTTTTCAGTATGTTAATCTGATATAAACATCTCTCTCACCTTCATGCTTTTATTTCCTGCTTGCCCTGGATAGTATTCAATGTATTTAACAATTGCTTCACCTGAAGTATTTCTAGTGAAAAAAACCCAAATCCTGGACTCCTTCCTTCTCTGCTTATAGTTATTATTTTCTGCTGCTTATCAACCCAAGGTGATTTAGGATGTCCTTGAGCCTTACAGCAGTTGAAAATTATTTTGGGAGCTGTGTGCTTAGGGACATGTGGAAGAGGTTATTTATTCCAAAGAGCCATCCAGCAGTGATGTCACCAGCAAAACACCATATCGGCTCAGTTGGTTTGCAACCAAATCAGCGCCTCAAGATTCCTATACGTGGTGGCACCTGCTGATACACAGGGTGCCTGTATATAATTGGCATATAGATTGCTTATTTTGTTATAAATACTTAAAATTAGCTTTTGTACTCTTATTTTTTGCCTTCTTGAAACCCCCGGTTATGAACTTCTGCGGTTTTGCAATAGGCAAAGATCTATGGTAAACAAGTTCCATCCCAATCTAAAGTGAAATGCAGCTCAGGGTGAACTCCCGGGCAGCTCTCTGACTGCTTCCTTCACATATACAACAACAGATGACAGGTTTGTGAATAAAGTGATCTATAATGAGGATATTTTTCCACAGACTCCTATGCAGATGTAGCTGAGTTTGAAGAAATTCTGCTATAGGTAGCTCATATAATTTTCAGAGCTGCTTCTAAAATTCCTGGCTTCCTCCTGAGACTAGCAGTATCTAATCTTGCCCTTGGTTCTAGGCAACATAAAAAAACTATCCAGAGTAATGAGCAGACACAGTCCCTTCACTGGGGTTTTTCAACCAGTTATAACTTGGCTGCTCCAAAATCCAAGCAGTGAAGTGTGAGACTTACTTTATGGAACACAGCACAGAGTCATAGAAAACAGGGCAGAAAGGAAGCCTAACAGATCTCCTCAGCCATCTCTTTCCCTGGCACAGCTGTACTTGCAGTCTTCCTCAATGAGGAGCAAAGGATTGGGACGAGATGCTTTTTACAGACTGAACTACAGGTTTCCTATACAATCTTCAGGAAATTATTCAGCACAGCATAAGCAAAGCAGTATAACCCCTCTGGTTTTCATAAGGGTATTGAGGAGCTTAAATACTGCTGATAAAATGCTGTAGGGCCATGCACTGCTGGACTGAAATGTGTATAAAGGTGTCCAAAGTGGTTTTTTCTCATGGTTTTGACTCTCTCAGCATCTGATTTAGTGGGACTTAAATACCCAAGGGAAGATTCTGTCTGAGTACTGAATCAGGCTCTTTATAGTACTGAGCCACTGGTAAGTGGATTGTGACACTCTGAAATTTCAAATGATGCTTTACTCCCTGTAAGTGTTGGTGTGCAATATTGCTTGCTGCAAGCAGCTCAGAACCAGGCCACTGTGAATATCCCACCTGCAAACTCACCAGTGAGCCAGTTACAGGATTCAGGTGACAGAAATACTGTACACCCACTGGTGACTGAACAGCACATTCCAAGTATGTCACAAACAACTGCTCATTCAGTGTGTGCTTTCTGCAGATATTCAGATGTTAAATTCTCCCTTATCCAGGTACACTGCTATATACTGTGAACATTTGCTGGCCCACAGAGTATCCTGCTATGATTAAGTCCATAACTCTTTCAAGATTCCAGGATATGTTCAGAAAAGTATTACTGAACCCTTCGCTGTAACAGGTACAGGAGTGGGGTTCCACGCCAGAGAAGTGATCAGAATATTATTGGGACATAATGGGAGTAATAGGTGTGAAACAATTATTTGCTACCTGGAAGCTTGGAAGGGAGAGAAGGTAAGTGTAAAGAGGGAGCACACTTGCAGTGTAAGGGCGAGTGGGTCACTTGGTGCTGCTGCTGTGTCAACAAGTCCAGTCTGCACTGAGTGAGGACCCACATACCTCTGACACCTTTCTTGCATGATGTCCTGAAGCCAGAAGTGGTCTCACTGGACTTGTTGTAATTCTATTTTAATTTACACCTAACTTTCCTCTGTATCTCTTTCACTAGGATGATACAGGTAGTCACTGCTATCAGTCACTCTAAGCAAACAAATTCTTTTAACATGATCTTTTCCACACTTTCCCTTGGAAGCTTTTTTCCCCCCCTCAAAATGCATTGTTTCTGTCTTGGGGTGACCAATTCCTCTTCTCCATTCCCTTAACTTCAAGCAAACAAAGCAGATCATGTCTCACACAATAGGACAACGTCACCTCTAGGGAAGAATAAGGCTCTCACGTTCCTCTCCTACTTCAATAATTCTATTTATAGACCCTTTTTTCCTATGTCAATTTCTCATCTGTTATTTCTTTGCTCTTGTTCACTTCTTATTCCCATCATGGATCAGAATCTTTCCTATATCTGTTACAGACTTCTTAAGGTGTCCGTGTATGGTTAAAGGATCCTATTAACAACAGAGATTGTTTGTATGATGTAATTAGATTTCCACAGAGACAGCCTTAATGGGCCCTTTTGGTTTTTTTGGATTGTCTGCAAAGTAACAGCACAATGGCAGTGTTCATTTTGCTTGGCTGTATCAGGCCATATATCACATCCTTTTCCTTCCAGTCCTTCAAATAAGCTTGTCTCATTCCTATTTTGGTTTCAAATTATAGATTATAAATTTCACTTCTCTCCACTTTTCCCTATAATTTGACCCCCAGCTGTTGAAACTACTTCGAGTGATTCCCCCTGCCCACCATCCACCCCACAGTTTCATATGAAAGACAGCCCTGGCTTTAGGAACAAATGACGTCCCTCGGACCAGCTGTGCCTAATAAAAATCCAACCTCCAACTCTCACTTCCCTTCCTCAAAAGGGTAAAATTGATTTGAAAGTGCTGATGATAAGATACATGGGAACACAAAATCTGCCTCAGTCAACAGACCAAAGCTGTGCACTGTGACATCACCGTATCCTAAAGAAACGATGCTGTCAGTTCCTCCACTGCCCTATAACAAGAAGTTATTACACTTGTCCTAGAGAAGGGATATTTGTTCATTTAATTTAGCCTTGTTTAGTCTGGCAAGAGTTATTTTCATTCCTGAAGTGCCATAGCAAATACTAGAAAATACCAGTTGCCCTCTAGGGCCCATTAGAATCAGCTCACGTTGTGAGAACGCTCCCTCGTACCGCACGGCCACCTGAAGCAGCTTTCCGGTAACCCTGCGGAATGCCTACCCAGGGAAACAAGGTGGCTCTGAGCTGGCAGGAGCCTGCAGCACCTGCTGTGCACAGAGGAGGCTGAGAAGAGGCTGGGAGGAGGCTGGGAGGTGGCGTGAGCTGACAGCGCTCGCTCTCACCTGCGTGTCCCGGCAGGCGGACCAAGGGCTGCCTACGCGGCTGCGAGACGGAACACGGCCGTGCCAGAGCGCGCTTCCAACCCCTCCACTGCCCGGGCAGCGAATATTCAAAGCATATTCTGTTTCCCTGTCTTCTCCTCTCATCAGCTAAAGCAGGGTATTTCTGTAATACTTAATGCTGAGGCAAAAACAATGACTTGATTTTTTTCCCCGTTTCCTACTGGAGATTTATTCTGTTCAGCATTCCCAAATTTCTTTAAAATCTGCATCCTTCCTTCTCTTCACCCTTTTCTGTACTCTACTTTGATAGTTTGGGATATTTCTATAGACCTGTTTGATTGAGAACATTTTATGGAACTCTAATACGTAACATTTTAATGAGATTTCTGGTATATCTGGGTATCAGGCAATTTCAAGATACCACTCTCTGGTTTTTAGCTCCATTTCATCCTTCAGTTCCTAAATGAAACCAGTAGATACAAGACACCTAAAAGTGATCTGAGAAAAATAGTCTGGAATCTTTTCCACAGTTCAGCGTGTTAGCGACGGAATAAGGAAACTTTAAGCAAATTTAATGCTTTTGTTACTACTGTAGCCTGTGAAAATGTTCATGACCAAAAGGAATAAAAATATCAATGCTACATTCAAATTTTGAATCAAGGCTCTTCTTTCCCATTCCCATGTTTTGCTAGGAAACTGATTCTGCAGATATAACCCTTCTCTGCCACTGAAAATAGATCAATTCCAATGGTTTGGTGAGTCACAGTTACTCACCACCTTCCAGAAAGTTCTGAAGAGCTTACAGAACTGAACTCTTAATTATACACAGGTGTAAGCAATCTAGGCAAGGCAGCTGGGAAATCCCAGCTTTTTCACAGCTCCCACGGTTCATAGAGCAACTCCCCAAAATCCTGGAGAGAGAACATTTGGTTTTGCCCTGAAACTGCTGCCTGCAGAGTATTTTGTACAATGGATTTACCACTGGCTGGTGGTAATAACAGGGTCTCTGTGAGTTCCATCGGAAAGAGTTTAACCATCTAACAGGTCTTATCATTAAGAAATGCTTCTGGTGCTCAGCTAAAATGCAGTAATATCCAATCAGAACTGCAGCCTTGCTTTAGTATGGCTGATCAATGACAATAAGCTGATTAAATACAGAGTTTAGAGTGAGATACAGAAGAATAAACATCCAAACAATGAGAACACCAGGGAGAATTTTCTGATTTTCAGGAAACTGCCTCAATTACCTTCTATATTTTTGCTTCATTTCAACAAACATGACGGTATAGAGTAAACACAGACTTTGAGTCACAAAATGTTCTGAGTTGGAAGGTATCCACAAGGATCCTTGAGTTCTACTCTTAAATATACGTGGCCTGTACAGGGATTGAGCCTACAACCTTGGTGTTATTAGCACCATGCACTAACCAACAGTGAAACTATTTTATAGGGAATCATCTTGATTCTTGTTACTTCCCTCGGTTTCAGCCTTTAGCATTATCTGCATGCATCAGTCTTTGCCAGTGTGGACCAGGACCTGGGGAAAGGCCACTCAAGCCCTTGCCAAGGGAGGAGAAACCAAGCCATCTTCTGTCTGCTTTGTGGTGCCAAGTTTATTTAATTAATTATTTTATTTGACTCGATAAACCACAAGTGAGTTTAACAGAACACCACAAAGCTGAGTTTAGAAAATGACCGTCACCCTCCTCTCCCACCCGAGGGGAGCCCACATTCTCCTTCTACAGAGCCCCAATGCTGTAAGGTGAAGCCCTGGCATGGGGTGCCCAGGGAAGCTGTGGCTGCCCCATCCCTGGCAGTGTCCAAGGCCAGGCTGGACGGGGCTTGGAGCAGCCTGCGGTAGCAGAAGGTGTCCCTGCCCGCGGCAGGGGTTGGGACAAGACGGAACTGAAAGGTCCCTTCCAACCCAAACCACTCTGTGACTCTCTAACAGCCGAGAGGATCTCCT
Organism: Callaeas wilsoni; assembly: GCA_013398955.1. Classification (NCBI taxonomy): domain Eukaryota; kingdom Metazoa; phylum Chordata; class Aves; order Passeriformes; family Callaeidae; genus Callaeas; species Callaeas wilsoni. The sequence goes on from VWPU01017328.1 coordinate 38,325, forward strand.
GCTCGCACCTACCTGGGATGTCCTTGGCGCTGGAACGTGCTCCTGGCAGGACACGGGTGCCCAGTTAGCGACAGAGAGGCGACAGCGAGGGAACAGCGCCGGCGGCACGAGGGGACAGCGGGGCGAGAGTGAGGGGACAGCGGGGTGAGAGCGAGGGGACAGCGCCGGCGGCACGAGGGGACAGCGGGGCGCGAGCGAGGGGACAGCGCCGGCGGCAAGAGGGGACAGCGGGGCGAGAGCGAGGGGACAGCGCCGGCGGCACGAGGGGACAGCGGGGCGAGAGCGAGGGGACAGCGCCGGCTGCACGAGGCGCACACGCGGCCCTGCGGCCCGAGCGCGTGCAGACGTGCGCGCGGATGGGTACGAGGCGCGGTGACGCGGCCCTGCGGGTGGGGCGCGGAGGGGCACAGGGCGCGGAGGGGCACAGGGTGCGGTAACGCGGCCCTGCGGTCCCTCAGGGAGCGGCCCCGGCAGAGGGAGGCTGAGGGCAAAGCCGTGACTTCAGGCTTAGGAAACGTGGCTGTCACAGATTGTCAGGATGGTCAGGGTTGGAAGGGATCACCCAGTCACACCCCCTTTCAAGGCAGGGTCACCTGGAGCAGGTGACAAAGGAACGTATCCGGGTGGATGTGGAATGTCTCCAGAGAAGGAGACTACAGGTGAGCTGCTGCACTGCCACCCTCTGTGGAAAGAAGTTCCTCCTCATGCTGAGGTGGTACTTCTTGTGTTGCTGTTTGTGGCCTTTCGTGTGGGTATTGTTTGTGAAATGCTACAGAGGACTGTGAAGCCCTTGGTTGTCTGTTTCAGTATCAACAATCTATTTCATGTTCCTTTCAATGACAAGCCTGAAGGTTCGGTTGTGTCCCAGTCTGCATTTCCAATACTATGGTTGTTTCTGCTTGTGGCTATGGAGAGCTTTCATCAAAACACTGTTTTTCTTGTTCAGCAGATCCATGCCTTTAGGGTCACGTGATTTTCTCCCTAATTCCCACTGTGTTCTCTGCATCCTGGGATAAAATTGCTCCAGAGCCTTTGGTGGCTCATCTGGGCTCCACTCAGTAAGGCAGGATGGCTTCTCCAGGAAATCTGAATATGCACAGTCATAAATATGTTTTTAGTACAGTTATTTAGTAATAGCTTTGTTGTTGTTTTGTAAAGACCCCCATTTATTGTATAACTGTACAACATTAGAGTTGTACAGTGACAGAGCAAGGCCCCAGGGGGCTCAATGCCTGTGAGACCTCTGCTAAAAATGAATATTTCACAGGATGAATCTTTAATCAGAAGAGGAGCGGAGTGGTGATGGGAAGATCAGATGGGAGGAGTTGGGCAAGGCAGGTGTGACTGAACAAATTTATTTATAGGGGAAGCCTGATGCTTGTATCCCATAACCTTTTTGAATATTTTTTAAAGTAACATAATCCCTTGTATCTTAATTACCTATCATTTCAACTGCAAATGAAGTTTTGGTGGGTGTTTATGCATTAACTAGGAGGGATTTGCTGCTATAAATACCCTGATACAATTGTATCACTGAATCTTCTGAGTGGAGCCACAGCTCCAAAAGAACCATTTGTCTACCTAGTTTATAAGGATTTCCTCGTCCCCGAGGCAAGCCCTGGAAGCAAATTGACTTTGGTTGTTTGCTTTTGGGTTTTTTGCCCATTTTTGAATGCACCCGTATTAAGGTTTCAGGGGTAACTCTCTACACCCAGTCAATACCAGTATTCTTATGCAACTTTTAAGTATAGACCAGGTTTTAGTTTTCCATCCTAAGCTATCACTACCTGTGCTAGCTATGAAATTACTCAAAATACATTTTCCTGTAAAGCTGAGTGGACATCCTTTGGAATTTTGGACTGAATTATATGACAATGCAATTTCTAATATGAAATTTTAAAAAAAAGGAAAATACATTTAAAGCCAAAAGCCCAGTATACCTTGTGGTTCTCCAAGCAACTGTGGATTCATTATCAGCTACTTGTGAGTTCAGAGTTGTTAGAAAACAGATCTTCTACATGGAAATCTTTTGCTTTAACATTTGGAAAATATTTCTCCAAGTTCTTTGAATTTAGCCTCTCCAGATATGTCAGTTGAAATTTGTTTAAATTCTATTCAGCCTTAGTTGCAATCTGTGTAAGTTGCTTTAAAACAAGGTTTAAAAAGATAATGTAAATGGACCCGAACATCTGCTGTGCTATAGGTAATATTCTGACTTTATTCTTAGGCTGGGAAAATCAGGTAAATAAGTACTTCAGTAATGGGTATGCTATGAACAGAGCTAAGAACAGCCCTTGTTTAGGTTGTGGCTGCTCCCACGGGAAATCATTCCCAACAAAATGATAACAGGAATGGTTGACAAGGCTTGTACGGCGTCTCTGAACAAAGCACACCCCGTCTGTCAATGGAGGAGTGCTGGTGGTTTTAGCTTAGCCCGTAAGTTTAGTCTTAGCCTATAGCTGAGCCTGGTGACTGTGTCCTGGTGATCTCTGCTGGAGGAGCCTGACGCCGGCATGGGCTGGAGCCGCAGGGTTCTTGCTGTGAGCCGTGTGCTGGCAGCTCGTCCCGAGGCAGAGCTTTATCCCTGGCTTACTCCGTATCTCCTGCCCAAGTGCCTCGGAGTAGAATAGGCCCTGTGTGCTCCTGAGCAGGCACCAAGGCAGCCACAGTGCCCTACAGAGTCTCACATGTTCTACTGATTATCCAGCACACTTAAACTTTGAGTTATAAGGGTCACCCCAGCCAGTTGGCTGAAAAAATATATTTGACATCATTGAAAATGTATGCTGCTGCTGAAGCATGGATTTTAATTTGAGGAAAATGTCGGCCGTAATCTAGCATACATTAAAAATTATATCTTTTTATTTCCATATGGGTCATGTTAAGGAAAATATTAAAAAAAAAAAAAAGCCAACCCTGTTATATGAAGTCTCATTAAAGCAGCCTGGAAAAGTTTAGCCAATTTACAGGCTATACATCTTAATCTCCCCAAATTACAGGACTGATAGAAAAACGGGTGGTTGAGAGGGAAAGCGGGACCAGCAGAACCTGGCTGGGGGCCAAACAATGGATCAAGTAGCCCTTGCTTTCACTTGACTGCTACCCCTTGTTATTTAAAGAAAAGAAAGGATTTTCAAAGAAAGACATGGAAACGCAAAGCATGGAATGTACTTCCTTCTCTGGGTGAAAACTAAAACCCAAAGCTTGGTTATTTTAACATGGTGTCTTGGCCCAGCTCTCTAGTGCCTGGAGAGAGAGATTTTTGAGAAGTGCTGAGAGAATATAAAGTGTCTGCAATTCTTCTGTAGCTGTTAGCAGGCAGGTGGTTTAAGGACTGATTGTACCATCTCGGGTAGTGTTTGCGGGAAAGCCAAAGGTGGAATGGATATAGGGGTGCTAAAGGATGCAGGGGAAAAAGGTGGGAAGCAGTCAGGTGTGATATGGCAGAGAGATTGTTATCACCACTAGATTCAGTGCCGTGTGTGTGGAAAACTACACACCTACTGCTTTTGGTGCTGTTGCACCGTAGCACAGGGCTCTACCCAATGGCAAAGAGGGGCTGGGAGGGGAGCATGGAGAAGCTGGGGGTAAAGTTGAACGCCTCTTGCATTGATCTAAGAGACCTGACACTGTCGAATGCATTAAGAGGATGTGAAGTCTCCTGATGTGAGTTAGCAGATGTGTTAAGAGCCAGCAAAGGGAACAAACCTGATCAGCAGATAGAGGAGGAAAGAAGCTACAAGATCTTGAGTGTTTGCAAATCATCCTGCTCTTAGCTAAAACCGAGTCTGGCCTAAAGCATCTAGAACTGTGGGCTTCCAAGCAGGGGTTCAGAGATGCAGCGAGGCAGGAGTCCAGAGCAAGGAATGAATTATTTATTAAATTTACAATACCATTTATATATTCTAGTTCCATAAAGCAATTGAACAGTGTTCACACTTCTCCTAGGGTGATTGGTCAAAGTCTCAGACACCCACTTAGAAATGTTTTTTCCTAATATAATGTACACAAGGTCAGAAGATACCAGATATGAATGCTATTTACAAAAACCCTATCTATTGTTTACATAGCTTACACAGCAAAGGNAGGAAAGAAGCTACAAGATCTTGAGTGTTTGCAAATCATCCTGCTCTTAGCTAAAACCAAGCCTGGCCTAAAGCATCTAGAAGGGAGTAGGGTATGGCAGGTACTAGGTTGGTCTAAGAGATGTGTTGTGTCTGTATTGTTTTCAGTGAACAAGAACTTGCACTGCAGCTCGGGGCAGAACTGTATGGCAGAAATCAGAGGAGTTTTCCTCCTGCAGGTATGACTGAGGCTGGCCAACCTCACCTCCTGTTTCTGTGGCACCAAGAAAGCCAACTGGGGCGAGCTACCTGGCTACCTGTGTAGATGGAGGTGCTCACTGCTTGCCTCCCTGAGTGTCTCTGTGCCCGTATTAACCTGCTGTGCATTTATGTATTTATTAGATAAATTAGACAAATTGTGGGTGACTGACAAAGCAGTTCTATACATTTTTGAGAAGACTTTCTCTCCCTGAACCGTCTATTTTATGCATTTAGATCAGGGGAAGTTGATGGGGGTATGTATTTTTCTGTGCTCTGGTAGCCAGTGTTTCACTATGGTATTCCATGAGCTGAATCTTGAAATTTCCTGTTCCTACTTTCCTATTCTTTAAGTCCTCTGGCCAGGGATTGCCCCATTATCAACGTAACAACCAAAGGGAGGGGTTACACTTTTAGTGTGGCCAGCTCTGGCTTGTTTGAGGAGTTTCCTGCGACTTGTTTGCTCCAGGAAACTTAGAGCTTGGCAAATGGGCTGCTCGGCCTGCCTTCTCGTGGGTATGAGAGTGGTTTTCAGTGTGTTTGCCATGCCCTACCTGTTTCTTCTTTAGCACTGTTTCTTTCCTAGCACTCAGAAACATTGCCCGCAGGGGCTCAGGCATTCTCTGTGCCTTCCATGTGAATTGGGGGCACGTGGGAATGTGAGTATGGGCGTGTCTTGGAGGCGAGTTTATTAATACCACTAGAGATAATGGCCTTGGCAATATTTTGAAGCATCCTGCTCCATTAAATTATAGACTTTGTGGAGACAAAGAGATTAGGGAGAGCAAGGAAGATTATTTCACAAAGCACAATGTTATTGTAATTTGCTAGTCTTAAAAACTTTGCAGAATTCAGTGGGAAAAATTAGAGGCCTTAAATATGCTAAAGTTCCTATAACTACACTTGACGAGTGACTCATTCCACCTTCCCAGTTAGTGTCCAAGAGTGAACAAGGAAATATATGTTTGTACACTGATACTGTTAAAAATATTTGTTGCTGCTCGGTGGTGTATTTTGAAAAAAAACCCCAATCCCTAGCTTTTTCGAGGTCTGCTAGGATAAGTAATAGTGCATATTTTCTCCTGATTAATTTAATTTTTTCCATCCCTGTTTTTGTTCATGGTTTGTCTGCAAACAGACCATAGAACATCCCAACTATTCAGCATTTATGAATTCCTTTCATCATCTTAAATGCAAATACTTCAAGACGGGGCCAGGATTTCTTATATGTTCCTACCATGCTTAATAGAGCAGTGTCTCAGTCTGGACTGAATTTTGTTGTCTGGGCAATGCTTTTCCTATGTATAGTAATTTATTTTCAAAAGAGATTTTTTTTTTACCTGTTTCTTATGTACTCCATCTTTTCACAATTTCTTTTGTTGGAGTAAATGTCTAAGATTTTCCCAGCATTCCCATTGGATTTTCATAACTTCAGTTCCTTCAGCTGTTCATATTCACATTACACAGCTCTGCCATGGGCTTAGTGAGTTTCACTTGAACCAAGCTCCTAACACCTCCTCTCAGGTAGGCTACAGACATCATAGATTCCTACTGGTTTCATTTGCTCTTAATAGTAATTTTTACTGCCCATTACCATTCCTCCATATGAGTCTGAATATCTGACATATGCAGAAATCTGGTCAAGGTCTTCTGACAGAAGGAAAAAATATACTTTATTGATTAACATCTGCACTGAAAAGCTAAAACTTCTGCGATGTATTTTTCTGAGATACCAGGAAGAAGTGTGACCCCGTGTTCCATGGGTTTTCTTCTGTGATAACTTTCTTTTGCAGCCTTTTTTCCATGGGATTTGGCTGAGGTTGTCACCAATCCAGAGCTTCTGCTGTCCACATTTGGAACCCCAGTGAATGCAGATGTATGAGCTGGCAGATGTCACTGTCATTTTCAGAATAAATCCGCATGTGGGTGTGTCGCTGTACTGGTTCTGGGGCTTTACGCCACTGTTAGATCTTACACCCTCTGGTAATTATGGCTGATATCACTAACATTTATCCTCTCTGGTATCGGAGTGCTTTGAGCACCACAGCGTGTTCTTTGTTCACACTGTGGAGTGTGCTCACCTGCCCTGGAGCAGCATCCAGCTACACCAAGGAATTTTAGTTTTCTATTTCTTCATCACTATAAATGGAACCCTTTATTACAGAGCATTGGTCCTCTGGACGTACAGCGCTCTCATTTTATCGTACCCAGAGCTCCTGAAATCTTCTGTCACTGATACTTACTGTACTCTTTTTCCCATATTAAACATCATAACAAGATGTTCGAGACTACACCTCTATTTGTGATTGTGTTGCTTGAGTATCTGGGAAAGAAGGACTGTAAAACCTGGGGTGTGTGTGTGTGTGTGTATATATGTGCTATATAAAAAGGGGAAATTTTGAATTCTTAGAATTCTTTCTTGTATGTGTTGTATTTGCTGCTAATTGGAATAAAAACCCTGTACTCTGGAATTCCAAACACTGCTCAATGGGAATCTTGACTGTTCCCTACCCCTGAAAGCTGAAAGGGAAAGAATGCTTGCTTCACCTGCTATTTGGGTGCTGAGCTAATTTATTGAGGCAGCTGTTCCCTAAGGTGGAAAGTTTAAAAAGATTTTGCTGATGGACCACAGCTAGAGCTGTCATGGTCTCCTGAGGCAGTTCTCCCTGTCTCCTGGGAAGGAAGTTCATCCAAGTTCCCCAAGGTGGGCCTGTGTCTTTTAGAGTACAATACAGACAACAATACTACATGGCTGTGCTTACACTGATGATGTTTTCCTCTGCCATGGAGATGAATATAGGTCATTTGGGCACAACCCACTAATTTAGGCAGGGAGAAAATAGGTATTTGTCTTGACTGTATCTTAACCTCTATTGTAGAGGTACCACAGGTTTATGGAGAGCGTTTAGGGCTGATATCTTGGTAAAATCTGGTCTAATTTCCGCTCTGCTGCTGATCAGCGTCCTTGTGTGGTTCACAGTCCTCAGGACTCGTTGTGAGTGTTGCTGAAGCAGCACATTTAGGGTGCTGGAGCAGCTGGTAGGCTCTTCTTCTGTCTGACACAATCCCTGTGCAGTCTCCACAAACTTGTGACACCTTAAAATTAAAATATAATGCCTTAAAATAAAAATACAAAGTTTTAAATGATCCTGACTTCGGCAGGACTTAGAGCTATTATTTCCGCTTGTGATTGTACCTCCTGACTTGTATTTGGCAGCACTACAACCATTTGAAGACATGTGCGTTACTGAGAGATCTATTTGGCTTTTCTGTTCATTATGCTCTTTACTGCCTCCTTGTCATTCTAATAAACTCTTCTTTTTAGTCAAGAGAGGCATGAAAGAAGAAAACATAATCCAGTTCTGAAAAATGCTATATACTGAGCTCTGAGGAAGCCCCTTTGATGCTAAAAATATGATGTAGTGGTTTCAGGAACAAAGAATTTCCATATCATACTTTCTGTTGTCTGGTTTTGAGGAGCTTATCTTGCCTCTTTTCCCACCAATCATTTCTTGAAAATAATTAATAGGGTAAAAATTAAGATCAGAATTCAAAGTATCTTTCAGTGGATTTCAATATACCTTAAGCACGTGGGCAGTTCTGAAAATGTGACCCTATCAGTACATTCTGTGTCCTTCTCCGAAGCCCTGTCTTGCTTGGCTAGAGCGGGAAGCGCTCTAGGGGAGAAGATAGCAGGGTACGTGTTTGCACAGCGCCCACGATCCCAGGCTCTCGTCCTCAGAGCTCTTAACGCTGCTGTCACGTTGCTGAAGGTCCCTCCTTTGAAGTGAGCATTTCCCAGGCCTCGCAGATGCGCTGCTCAGGCGTCAGGTTTGTGCTGAGCAAACCCCTTCTGGGACACCCCTCACCTCCGAAGCCGCTGTACGGCCTCCCACTGTACCTGCGCTGCCAGGGCTGCGACCAGCGTGGGACGGAGACAAAAGCAGCTCTAGCTGTCCTGGGGAACAATGGAACAACCCTAACTAGAGCCTCAAAAAAGCAGGTAGGGAATGGCTTTGTGCTGTGCTAATGCTGGGAAGTTAGCACAAGGAGTCAGGCATACAGCTCCTGAGAGCTTCTGGAAAGCAAGAGGAGTGAGTTTGCTTTCTCCCCTTTTTCTTTTTTTTTTTGTCAAAGTTTAAGTTGGTTCTCTCGTCTACTCTCTTGCCCCCCTTCCCCCTCTGCTCCCTAAGCCTGCTTTTGATTTGGTTTTATTGGCTAGTGAAAGGAATCATTTACTAGTCAAGGGCCAAGCAGTGACAAAGGAATGCAGGTAAATTAGTTTCAGTTCCTATTTCTCCCCGTCTTCCTCCTTTGGAATTTGAGCTTTAGAAAATAAAGTCCTTTTACCCATACCGCCCCCCTCTTTTTTCCTAAAAGGATTTCCCCCCTTCTCAACCTCTCTTTCAAGAACTTCGTTTTTGTAACTAAGAAAACCCCCATTAAAGTACCTAAAATGTCAAGGTGTACAACGCATTCAATGAAATCCAACCGAAATGCATTAAAAAAAAAACCCACAACTTTTTGCATGCACCTTAAAAATGCAGAAATTAACTGAGAGTGTCATAAAGCTTGTTTTAATGAATAACTATGTACACACTGGGAAGTTTTACATGCACATATATCATGCTTCAAATGCTAAAATGTAGTTAAAGTTTAAACATTTTGCAGAAGAAAATATGTAAAAGAACTTGCAGAGAATCAACATGGAGAAAACCTGTATGTTCAGTCTTTCATCACTCAGTATTATTGAAGTATTAAGCACTCAACTAATAGTGTTAGCATTCAAACTGTCCTTTTTTTTGCTTTTCTTGGTTTTTTCCCCTTTGTAGCTTGTCTTTTTTTGGTCAACTTACTTCAAATATATCTGGATGTTTCACCAACCATACTCTTATACAAAAATCTTTAGAGGCTGAGGCCTTCTTTTTGCATCACCTTGGTGTCCTTGGTAAATAATGTAATCTAAAATGCTCTGTGATGTCAAATAGTAAAAGGCATTGTGGCATTAATGACAGAAAAGGGTTCGTTTCTCATTGGTAACTATTCCTGTTAGTTATTTCCACATTCCTAACAGAAATAAAACCATGATTTATCTTTTTTTCTTAGCGCAGCAGAAAGTTGCTTATTCAGTCTTTTAGCAGACTTTATAATTAGATGCATTTTGTGTTTCTGCATGCACAACACAAACTTGAAATACAAAAGGACTGAGTTCTGCCTAAACAACTGTAAGGTTTTGGACAGCAGCTGGAAGACGCCAGGAAATGTAAGTTAAGTCTGATATTCCCCACTTGCCTCACGCTATTGTGAGTGCGTTTTGTGGGGAAAAAGCACAATAATGAGAGAGGTAAGAGCACAACGTCAGTCCTAACCCTGCATTTCCTGGCTTTTGTTGGTTTGTGTCACAGCCCTAAAAAATTGTCTTTAATTTCCTCAAAAAGGAGGCAAATGTATTTTTCCAGAGTGGTGTAATAGATACAAAAGCAATTTATGTGTCCAGGCAGAACATTGGCTGTTGGGGCAGTAGAATCAGAATTTGATGTGAATTTCTTAGAAAAATCTCTCCTGTATTTTCCAGCTGTGTTTAAGTACAGTTACTTTAGTTTGTAATTTCCAACTGATATTTAAATGACTGTTGGAGACCAAAAAATTCCTCCTCCCAGTGGAGCAGTACCTTTCATTAAACACCCGCTAAAGGTGTTTTTACAGATGATTTCTAGGGTTCAGTGGTGGTCTGCTTTTATTTGATTTAGAGCCACTGAGTCGGTTTCTTTTCTCCTGGCAGGTTTAGGAAGCACAGAACTTGCTTGGAAGCGGGGAGGTCAGATGGAAGGGGTGAGATCTGCCGTGTCCTTCCCGGAGCAATGCTTAGGTTGGATCCAGGGGCCGTTGCAGTAGGAAATGCAGGTCTCGGCTGTGCCAGAACTGAAGGAAGAGATGCTTGTTCCATGCTGGGTGTGAAAGGAAAACGGAGATTGTGCACATTCATAACTGCACGAGTGACAAGTTACGGTGGTTTTTATCTGACGTGGGTGGATTTTTTTCTGCTTCATGATTTTGTCAACAGAGTTCGAAATACTTTCACATGTGCACATCTTACTACATTTGTAACTCCTCGGACAGTATATGAGGCAGACACCTCCACTGATTCTATATTAAACCTTGTTTAAATTCTACAGATTCTTTAAAAGCATCACTGTAAGCACAAATGGATGGTTTTGCACCTAGTTGTCCTATATAACAGGGTCACATGAAGGATGTACAATATTTGTACCCATTCCCACTGGGAGACATTACTACTATTATTGTTATTTTAATTATTATCATAATTGTTATTAATCTTCTTCTTCTTCTTCTTGTACACTTTAAGTAAGCATTATGAAACACCAAAATTAAAAATATTAGATTTATTTAATGTGTATTTAAATTTTCTGTAAGTATCTACAGAGGAGGAAAAAGTTATAAGTAAATATTAAAATGACATGAAATATCTAAGTTATGGATATGGACATGAAATACCCAATTAAGAATTCCTGAGCCTAATATTCTCTTTACCATTGAAAATAAATATGTCTGCTAGTAATCTAAAACTTAAGCAGTCAAATTTCCTGCTGCAGTGAGCTTCTATCCACTTTTCCCAAAAGAATGGTTTGGGAAGGAAGTGTTTACACAATATTAAGAAGAACAGTGAAGGCAATAACTGAAATTTTATAACAACGAAAATTATGGATCTATTGGCCCAAATTTAGGATTGATTACACATGTTTAAATGTTAAAACATTATAATGAAGTCTCTCTGCCTCTATAGCAATTTTTATCAGATAAACAAAAGACTTGGGATCAACAGTTACTCACATCTCAAAAACAGAATGATTCATTTTCTGGTTTGTACCCTCCAAGATATTTTCCATAGTGAATTGTGTCTTAATGAAGCAATAAACTGGATCCTGATAGTCCACCACACTTTAGCTATATTTATTACTCAGGAAAGTAACCGAATTTCACAACTTTGAACCCAAACTGGAATTGGCAGTCATGTAATACAGGAATTTAGATCTGTATGTGACTACCTGTGGATGCTGAAATGCTGTTAGCAGGGAAATTTTCTCTTCTTGCATTCATTCTGTGAGAACTTTTCCTTTGCTGTGTAAGCTATGTAAACAAAAGATAGGGTTTTTGTAAATAGCATTCATATCTGGTATCTTCTAACCTTGTGTACATTATATTAGGAAAAAACATTTCTAAGTGGGTGTCTGAGACTTTGACCAATCACCCTAGGAGAAGTGTGAACACTGTTCAATTGCTTTATGGAACTAGAATATATAAATGGTATTGTAAATTGAATAAGTAATTCATTCCTCGCTCTGACTCCTGCCTCGCAGCATCTCTGAACCCCTGCTTGGAAGCCCACAAGTACCACGTTTTTACTCAGCACATTTTGAAAACCAATTATGTACAAATATGACAGATTTGCTTTGTGTGAACACTTTCCCTGCTTTAGCATGGTGCTGTTAAACATAAGAGTTTAAAAGACATATGTGAAGTCAATGATTCTGGGGGTTAAGCCACGAGGACAAAACCGAAGCAGTTTGGTCAGGAAGACTTTGACTCTAAGCAGCTCTCCACGCGTGCTCCCACCTTCGCTAGTTCCACAGGCAGCAGATGAAAGTCTTTCGGCAGCGGCCAAGGTCAGAGCCCAGCTGCAGGGGCAGAAGGGGAAGGGAAGAGCCTTTGCGAGCAGCTTGTGACCGTTCGGGAGCTCCGGGCCGAGCCGCGCAGCGCCGCGAGCCGCGGCCTCCGGGGGCCGCTGTGACACCGCGAACCCGCACCGCGCTGCGCCGGGGCTTCCCGAAACACGGCGGAACGCCCGGCCTCGAAACCCTCCTCGTCTTCAGATGTTCCAAACCGGGATTCCAGCAGAGGAAATGAAAAAGGGAAACTAAACGAGCTCTCCCCCGCCCCCCCTTTCTCTCGCTCTGGTTTCTATTTGTAATACTTTATTTCTACAACAAGCACAAACCACTAGAAAGGCAGAAAACAAAATATGAATTTTTCCTTCCTTTTTCACTGTAAACCTCTGTAAAAACAATGAAAAAAATTCTGGACTATATTAGACGGCCTGTTTCTTGTTTCTTCTTTTTCTTTTTCTCTTTTTCTCTTTTTTTTTTTTTTTTTCCCCTCCCTTTCTGTTATATTCGCTGAGCTGTTTGCATTTTAACTTTGGAGGAGGAGGAGGAAAAGAGGAAATAATGTTTTGTAGAAATACACGGTAATTACCAGTTGGACTAAACTAGAGGCAGCAACTGACGGCATGAAATGGTTATGTTTTATGTCAAAATACATTCAGACAGGACAGAAAGTTGTACTGGATTTGATGGTAAGAAGCTCCATCTATCAGACATGATAGCCTTCTAAAGAAGAAAAAGATGTGTAATATTCAAAAAGAAAATGGCATTTGCTATGTGATAAAGATTTAATTACAGTCTCTGTCAAAAATTATCTTACATTCTGAAACAAATAATAAATGATCTAAAAGGACTATAGTTGATGCATACATTTAATTAGGGTTTATTTACCGTGGGCTATATAAACACTTCTGTTTCTATGAGGGGAAGGATTTGTATCTGCAAGTTCTGCCTTGAGCATTTCAAGTTAAAAACAAATGTTTTAAGAAAAGAAACTAACATAAAACAGCCCGGTGTTGGCTTTGTGTCTTTGTAAATGTCTGTGGCGGTTTCTCCTTGTCTGAGGGAAAGAGCCATTCATTAAATTAAAAGTGAACCAGTTAAACTGGACCTTTCATTGAAGAAAGTCTCCCAGTGATCTGTGCTTTATTTGGTGGATTGTCTTACAACACAAATAAACGAAGGGGTTTTTTATCTTGGGATCTAAAAATACTAGAAAGAAAGGAAATCCAAGCAAGGCAGAAAATACTAGGAAATAATTTCCTATTAAACAGACCCTCTGCCTCCATGTATCTCAAATCATGAAAGTACACAAGAGAGAAGGGCTCATATTCCTTTTTCTCTTAGGTTAAAAGCCAGTGACAGAGGAAATCGAATTCAAAGGTACCGTCAATGTTTGCAGTGTTCAAAAATAGATAGGAAAGGAATATACACTGCAGATCCATCACGGCTCTTGGCTGGCAGCTAACTGCTAAATGCAGATGATCCTGCTGCCTCTGAAAACCACTGAAATAGGATCCTATGTATGTAAATGCTGTGTAAAATGCATAGATATTTGGGGCACATTTGAAATAATTTTTATTTTCTGAACAAAATTCTCGGGCATTTATTTGGATATCTGTTTTGGCTGACTTACATCCACACTTCACATTCTCTCTTTCCTTTCAAATCTTATGCATAGCTTTACAAACTCTGCTTAGGAACATTGTGTGATAATCAGCAACAAAGAAATCAGTATAGTTTGGAAGAACAATTACAGTAAAAGATGGAAGACAGTTTAAGAAATATTTTTTCCTTATATTTTCTTCCACTGCAATTGAAATTGTGGTGGTTTTATTTACATTTTTCTATTTTTGTAAGACATTTGCATAGAATATTTTCAAAAATGGACTTTTTATAATTGTGTACTTAATGAAAAATGGGCAGAGTAATGTACTCTGAGATACAGAACTGAAATTCAGAATAAAATGGAGTCTTATATACTGAAATTGCATAAATGCGTAGCTGATTAAATTTTGGAAGGCTGTTAGTGGTTTGATGTAATTTGTATTTTTGGATGGTGAAACTCAGATGCTCTAAAGGAGTCCAAAGATGTTCTGAAAGGTCTCTTGGTGCTCATGGTGATGAGCACCCAAAGGCATCAATTCCCTTACGGGCACATATATTTATGTACGTACACAAATTTTATCTTCTGTAAACACTAAAAATAGCTTTGCCTTTATCTTTGCTTGTCAGCAGCATCCATACACAAGCACAGCACACCTCATAAAACCTCTTTTGCACCCACAATCAGCCTCTAATTAACTCTGCTTATAATTCCATAACATTTATTAAAAATAAGTATTAAAACAATTTTTTAGAGATAGAGCCATTCTCAGCGTTATGACTCTGACCTAGCATGTCTGGGACGAAAGAATGTACAGAGATGATAAATGCATTTTTTGTTTTCTTGAGATAAAGATGAAACAAAGCTGAATGAAATGAAACAAATTGTCACCAGGCTGCTGTAATAGCCAGATCACTTTTTTTCTGTGCATATAATTTTTTGTTTAGTGAGACAGGCATGATTTTGCTGACAGTGCAAAAAATACTTGCCAGTAAATATACTCACTTCTGTGAGTAGTGTGACCAAGTTTTAAAAAAATAGATATCTGCATATATTCATGGGCACTTTAGATAGAAAGTATTTGCAAGTTTAACCCCTGGTAGTTTCATGGCCCTTCCTCTTAGGCAGTGCAGAGGGAACCAGCCAGGGCTGCCAGGCCCAGGGAGGGAGCCTGGTGAGGTCTGTGTGTGAAAAGTTCATGATAAAAGCATAGACAGGGAAGAGGGAAAAGATCTGCTCTCTTTTCCTCCCCAGAAACCTGCTGGAAGTCTGTGGTGTGCGATGCTGGGAGCAGCAGTGTGAATTTTTGTGTCTCTGTAGGTCTTCGCCGAACGAAAGGGGCGTGGATCTCTGCAGCTTCTGCCCGCAGCTTCTGCTCGGCCATCGTGGGAGTCGCTGCTTCCTCAGTTCCCTCCTGAGAAGGTACTGTAACCACGGGATGGAATTGGATATGATGCATTCTATCAGTCACTACTGAACTGCAGCTCCCTGCTAGGATAAAACGAGCAGAGTAGCTCGGAACTGCAAGAATACATAAATAACCTGGTCTTGACCCCTTCCCTTCTGTGGCACTTGCGAGGCAGTTCAATGCAAAAAGTAGCAATGAAGTGCAAAAAGACAAACTGGTGGTTTACCTTGAACATTCTGGTCCAGTAGAAGCTGGAAACTAAACTAATACTAGCGAGGCCTGATTTTAAAGGTTTTGGTTTGTCTGATGCCAAAACCAAGTATGTTTCTGACTGCCATCTGATGTTAGGGGAGCACATTTTCTGAAGGCTTCACTTCTCACCCAGGCAAATAAATAAGGATTCAAATTATTTTCTCCACCCAGGACACATCACATGGGTTTAACTCATTCCAAAAATCCATCTAGTCACCCTAAAAGGCAGCTTAGCCATTCTGAAAATCTGGCCATTTGTGCAGAATGGAGCACAGTGCGAGTGTGTTTACTTGTGCCAAAAAAGCACACGAGGGCCATCCGTGCTGGGCTGCCAAGGGCTCCTTTTTTCAAGTGGTGATCATTTGTAATCTGTGCCCTATAACTGTCAGTGTGGGCTACCATATATCTGATTTGTCCTGAAATGTTGTTTATAAATGGAAAGGAACTTTGTGCTCTGCCTGTTTGCCCAGGATTTCCTGACATTCAACGGCCTTGCTGGAATTGTAGTTTTGCCGCAGTTGCTGAATATTCCCAGGTATGGGAGAAGCAGCTGCTGTGTCGCACTCCCACGCAGGATGTCTCACACTGCACAGGGATCTGAGCAGGCACAGTGAGCCCGGCTCGTCTTGGATTGTGGAGCACACCTGGGTTCCTCGCTGAGTCACTCTGCACATGAGGTCATGCTGCTGTCTAGGAGCCCTTTCTGCCCAACAGTCCATGTGAGAACGGTTTACAGCAGTAGTAAGAGAAAATTTCCAAATGCTTTGCACACTTGAACTTCAGACAGTTTCTCATCCTCATTAAAGCTGGTGAGTGGGAGTGCACCAATCCTCTTCTGGCATATGAGTGTTACTCTCTGACTGATACAGATGAGAGGGGTTTGGTGTAGCTTAATAGTTGTGCTTTGAAGAAATGTTTGGCTTATACAGTTAAAAAGCAAAAATTGTTTTGGGTTGTAAAGGCCTAAAGGGCATAATCCGCACTATCTGATCCATTTGCCTTATGAGCTACTACATGGAAGCACAAAACAGCCACTTGATTTCTTAAGCACCTGAAGAGGAGGAGAGGCAGGGGCTGGAGAGTGGTGGAGAGAGGCGCAAACAAACTCTGGCCAAAGCTTTCACCACAGAAGTTTCATTGTTTTAATTTAGAAATGGTCACACATGTAAAAGTTGCCATTTTTTTCCCAGCATTTCCATCAGCACATTTAAATCACAGTTGTTGGAAATCTTGGTACAGGTAAAAATATACTTTTTATAAGCTCTTGGAGAACAGTGAGGGAAGTAAAACAAGTAACAAAACCCTTTTTCCTGATTTCCCTCCACCCCCCCTTCAGCAAAGTCACCTAAAAATGAGGGGATTAACTATCACCAGTCAATAGGAGGCACTTTTGAAAGAGGAAGCATTGCTATCCAGATTTGAGGGAAATGAAGTGTTTATTGGAACAAAAATATACTCTTTGTTCACGTTACTTCATTGAATTGCGTATTCTCTTCTAAAAGCATGAAAAGCAATTGAAGAAAATGTTTCATGCCGCTCTTTCTTTTACCACTCATCTTTTGTCTTCCTGTTTTACCTCCTTTTCTCTGTGTCCATCTTTCTCATTAAATTACTAACCAATGCTTTGCTAATTAATGCCAGCTTAATTTAATGTTTAATGACGCTCTGTCTGTGTGGGGAGTTTGATTTCTTTTTGTGATTCTGACCTGACCATTGAGATTAGCAGCATCTGTACAAAGCTGCAAAGTCCCTTGGGGCACTGAGCAACACTTTTTTTTCCACAAAATCAAAGTGACTGGCATTTAGGCTTAGTAGAAAGTATCTCTTCATGAAGTGACTGCAAATGCTTTGCAGCTTTCTGAATCAGCTGATGTTTACTCACTTTCTTGTAGATTATTAAAGATGATGGAGTTAAGTACAGCATTATTGTAGTACAGCTGCAAATTGAACTGGGAAAACTATTTTTAAGAAAAAGGATGAAAATTTTGTCAAATCTTATCTATAAATATTTGATAAGCATTTATATAATTATACCTATCACTGGAAAAAAAACCCCAAATATTGCATATGAATGTGTTTCAAGCTGTAAGTTGTTTACAAACAGTTTTCAGAGACTTTTTTCCTTAAGTATTCAAATTTTTTATGCCACTGGCCATCTAGATCACATGATGCACTTTCTGTTCCATTTTGGTTGCATAGCTCAGAACAAAGGAGTAGTGACCGACAAGTTTTAAAGGTCACTGCTGAAAGAGTTGGCTTTACCAGACCTGTCTGGAGAACTTGGGCTGTGGTGAGCTGGAGTCTGAGGCACCCAGGTAATGGCAAAGGAAATCCATGCAGGCTCATGGTGGCCAAAAAGAGCAGTGGTGCAGGTCTTGCTTGGCTCATAAACATGCACTCACTGGTGTGTTAGACTTCAGCATTTGTTGTTTCCAACCATATTACTTCTTTGGTGTATTTGTTTTTCTGGTGGGATTGGAAAGGATGTGTCTCTTTCAGATGTGTGATGAACTCGTCCATCATAGTCTAGCTCTTAATGACTTTATGACTCCTCCTGCAATGGTAATTAAGTTTATCCTCTGATGGCACCATCCCGCATCATTTGGATGAATACAGAGAATTAAGGAGCATCCTCATAGTTTTCCTGTGAGATTATGCATTCAAGTAGAACTTATTTAGGACACAGTTGAATTTTGAGGCTTGTTTTCATTTCAGAAGAAAGGCTTGCAACATGATCGTGTCTTTTTGCATGGTAAGATGCAGGAGTAGGATGCAGATTAGATGTTTAAGGGAAGCTAAGAAAATACAAATACTTTCAGACACATATATGCCTCTTATATGATTTTCACCCATTGCTTCATACAACCACTATTTACATTTGGAGCTAGTGGTTTCTTAAATGCTCAGAGCCCACAATTGAGCCCAGATTTCCAAAAGTGCTTGGCACCCAGCAGTTCTCACTGAGACATTTTTATGGCCAGATAATCAAAATTGCTCAGCATGGTGGAAGCTAGGGAGTTTTGAAAATCTAGCCACTTATTTTAATGCCCAAATGGAGACTGGGTTCTTCAGGAAAGCTGGTTCATATATTACAGTTCCAATGAGTCTGTATTAATCCTGTAAGTACATTTTTTTCTCTTATGGACATACAGTCTATCATACTTGTGCCCACTTAAAGACTTTCCCACTCATTCTTCCATATAAGTTGTAATTACATTAGTTTCATTGAATTTCAGAAGTTGTTGGTACCATACGAATGAAGTAAAAGTTCAAATGAAAATCAGATCCAGTAATTACAGGATTTTTCTACAAGCATTTTTCTTTTCAGGCTTGACTTGGAAATGAAATAAAGACAAGAGACGCCCATTTCCAGGTTAGGAAGCAAACAAAACCAAATTGTAGAGGGTGAGAGTTGCTTAGCTGAGCTGCTTTTTATAAAGCGCTTTGACAGCTGAAAAGAAAAACATTGAGGTAACTTGTAAAGTGAATAACTTCAGCTATTACATTTGCAATTTTCCGCTCAGTGTTCCCTGTCCTACTGCGCAGAGAAACTTGGTAGGACGTAATACCCCAGCAATAACAGTCAGCTTTGACTTTGTACTCTGCAGACATTAACTAGCTCACCTCACACCCCTGCGAGGTAAGGAAATGGTGTGATTGCCACCTTGCCTCTGGCACAGCAAACACTCTAGTTAAAGCTGAGGTTTGCCAAGAGAAGTGCTGGCTGTGTAGTTCCTCTCTCATTTCTCCTCACAGTTGCAGAACCACCTCTTAGTGCCCCAAGAGATGTGCTTTCTCTGCACCGTTCCACACACCTGATCCTTATCAACAAATGTTCTGTTCTGTTTGTGACAATAAAGGATTGTTATGAATATTTTGTCATGGTTGAGGTATTTCACAACTGCCCACAAAAGGTTTGTTTTACTCAGGTATTTGTTAGACATGAAGGCCGATTCCTGTACTTTGTAAAATTTCAAATAAGTGCAATTAACAGCAGTCTCCATGCCTCATAAAGTCATTTGGAAGAAGGCTTAGGGAAGGTCAGAATGTCTCCTGTGCTGCAGGAGGGGTACATGGATGCAGAGTCAGCAGAAACCACGACTGAGACAAAGAAAAGTGGGGGATTTTGTGGGACCTGTGTCATGTGAACCTCCTTGTTCCTCACACTGGCTGCCAGGAGCTGAGCATCCCTGTAGGAGCTGAGCTGGCACCTGGGAGTGTTGCAGCACCCAGCCCCAGCTTCTGAGGGATGCAATCTCTGTGAGTGAAGGAAAGCACTGCAAGGCTGGGTGTTCCAGCAAGGACTGCTTCTCTCTGCACACGCTGTCCCCGAGGAGGTGTGTTCTCAGTGGCAGTATTCTCATACCAGCAGAATGCCTAAAATTGGATCCTCTGAGTAAACACCAGCTTCCAGTGCATTCACCTATGGGCTTTGTTCTACAAAACTCCTGTTGGACACCATGGTTCCTCGCTACCTCCCATCTGGAAAATGACCCTTTTTTGCTAAACGTTGAGCAGAGCTACCTTTTCAAGAGCACCCAGGTCATTTTCCCCAGGCTCCATACTGTTCCCATGAGCAACACACACGAGTTTGAGTCTCATTAAAAGTCAGCAGATGGAAGCCCACTTCTTTGAATATAATCAGGTATCTGTCTCTTACTGATTTCAGTAGAGATGGATGTATTAATATGTTTAATACATTGGACTATGGCATGTCTGAATTAATAGCAAGTGAGGTTTTAACCATCCCCTCGTACCCAATTTTCCTTGCCATATGCACTCTGTGCCTCTTAGCTTGGCCACCAGCTCTTCTCTTACGGAGCCTGAAATGCCCGAAACTTCTATTTACAGGATTTGGTTAACATTTTCCTAGGAAAGCACTGACCTTGGGATCATCCCACTCCTCTCTATTCTTATCCCATGAAATATATTTGCCTACTATCCTCTCTCAACTGCTTGTAAGCAGTAAACTCAGGGTACAGGCCTGGGGAGAGGTGGATTGTATGCAAACCTATATCCAAAAGGGCTTCATTTAGCTAATGGTAATCAATAATGTAAGTAACTGTAGAGAAGAGATAGGTAAGAAGTGGCCTGTGTGGTGTGGGCTGATGAAGTCAAAAGGAATTTGTGTTTTAATTACTTTGCTGCTTTTGAAAATGTGTGCGTAAGTCTTTCCTTCAGACAAAGGGAACTTAAGCTTTCAGACAAAGAGATCTCTGACTCACTCGAGGTGTTATGACACTAACTGCTTGCAAGTTCATTCTGCTGCTGGATCTGCTTCCTTAAACATCAAGAAACCTTTGCCAAAAATCATATTTGATGCGGGCTTAACATGGTGGTAAATGAACTCTTTCATCTACTTTCTTCCAGCAACAAGTGCTAGCTTAAAAGGAGGGTGCCGAAAAGGAAAAAAAAGTGCTATGTCAGTACACTTATTTTTAATAGCATTACTGGTAGTGGCTGGCACTAAAATGTATTAGAATCCTTTGTGCTGTTTGCTATGGGACGTCCAGAAAACCATTATTCATGTCTGCATAATTCGTGACAGCATCTGATGTTCTGAATAACAGGGATGATAGTAGTCTCCAAGTCTCCATCCCTCCCTCTGTACAAAAAACCCCCTAAACCAAATAGTGTTGTTTATTTGACAGGTAAACACACTGAGGACTGGCAATTGCTGTCATTAAAGGAAGACCTCAAACAGTGGCCACTTCCTTGGGGGGTCATTAAAAATCCACTGGCAACTGCATGCAGATTAAATTTACAGCTTGAGCTCTTGCTCTTGTACTCTGCCTCCTTTTGCCCTTGTAATTTCCACTGGAGAATTATTCACTGTCTTATCTAAGATGTTTAATTCCCCAGTGGGGTAAAGCATAGACAACAGCTCCTAGTGGAAAAGGCTGTACAGTGATATTGTCCACCTTAATGTATTTATTTCCAGCTCCTCTTGCATTGTTGTCCTGTTTTCTGACATCTTTTCCTACTACTAGAAGAAGACAAATTTAGGTTACAAGATTGCAGCTGAAGCCCCAAGCTCAGATCTTTCAGTGTATAACTTTCACGTAATTTCAGTCAAGAATCTGTCTTGTGTATAATTTCATGCAGTGTTCAGCCTGCAAACGGAATGATTTAATTGCCCTGCAGGGTATGCAAACCAAATAAAATTAAGTCCACGTGAGCTACTGTCATCTCTTTTGGCTTGACAAGAAAAGGTGATGTTAGTTTTGCATCTGCCTTAGTGTTATTAAATCTTTCAGTACTTTGGGTGTGTCATACTTTGGAATTTCATTAAAACGTTATCATTAAATAAAGGGTCATATTGCTGGTCTTGATCATGGTGGAGAATAGCCTGAAAGTGTGTTCCCTAACTATGGTAATGGCTGAGAAAAGAGAAGGCAGATAATAAGAGTTCCCACTTTGTTCTTTTGGAATTCAAAAGTACTGGTTGCTTTTCATTTATTTTTCTCTTTGTTTTTAAGATCCTGTGACTGACTTTCAAATACATGCAATTGTGAATTTACACATCAGTTTTGCAAGTGTGGGAAGGGGCAGTTCTATATTTTCTGGATGCTTAAATCTGAGTGGACTCGTGCTGGGGAGCTCCTGAGTTAGTGAGGGAAAGTGCCACATTGACTCAAAGGTTCATTCTGGGAGCAGATTTGTGCTATGGAGAATGTAGATATTCCTTGGCATTTGAGGCAGTGTGTGTAAAGCAGGATAGCCATGTCTGTAAGATTGCATCACTGCAGATATTCCCTTTCTGCTGGGCATCGCTGAGAACGCCTTGGCTTTGGTAATTCATGGAAGAAAAGCCTGTCTTTGCTCTCTGTGCCATGCTGTTTACAAGCCCAGAACCAACCCTTGTAAAATGAGTCCTTTCTCCTGTTGAGCAAACACACCAGGGCCTTCTGCTGCCTCCCTTTCCAAGTAACATCCCAGGCCACGCTGCTCTGGCAGAGCCTGCCTAAGCCTTTTGTTTCAGCAGAATGCACACCTGCCAAAGACAACATGAAGCTTTACCAGCCAGTGTTTCTTCAAACAGTGCTCCTGCCCTCCCACATCCCAGCCAAAGAATGCTTGTGTGTGGCTGCCAATTTCTGCCAACGGATACAAGCAGTGGGGAATGCAGGAACTGCCACTAAGTCTCCAGAAGAACAAGGCTTGATGTATTTTGGCCAAAAAGAAATCCATAATCCTTAAGAAACAAAGATTGCATTTCATGGAAATCAGTTTAATGGGAATGGAATGGCAGGGAGATGTAATTCATATTCAATGGGATGTATATAAAGTAAGCCAAAACAGTTTCTTAGCAGAAGGCAGGCCTATGATCTTAGTCCCATTAGGATAGCTCTGGAATGTTGCCCGTTCCTGCAGTGGAGTTGCAGTGGATTTTTGTGAGACTGACACCAGCATCGGGCTCATGGGAGCAGCTCATCTGACCTGATCCACTGGTAGCTGAGGCTGCTGCGTACCTCATTGGGAGCATGTCTAGATGTTCAGATAGCATATTTCCAACCACAGTGTCTTTTCCAAACTCTCTGTTTTTGAGGGCAATCAGCATGTGCTTTTAAGGTATTTAATGACTCTTCGAATGGGAACAGTCCACTGGCAAGGCAACAATATCTTAATAGAAATGACAGATCTATTGAAGAGTATGAAAGATTTTCTTGTTTTATAACTTGGAAATTTCTTCACTGCTCAGGATTCTCTGGGTAGAAATAACATCCAGTATAATTGTTACTTTCTCTTTGTTCCCTCAGAGTATGGATTGTGGAGTGTCTCTTGAACTTTTTTCTGTTTAAGAATATTCTTTCTGTTACAGCTTCTATATTCAGTAAGTGGGCATAAGGAGAAGAACACCCAAGATTTAAAAAGCTTGGTGAGGGAATGATAACTATGTGGTTGTTTTATTGTGTCCTCCTCATTTTTCAAACTACTACATAACCCTTAGTGGAAACCCCAAATGAATTTGTTTGATTAATTAATGGGTTGGCTCCTTAGCAGGTATGATTTGTTGTTAATGGAGCTATAATAAGGCTATGTTGATTTTTACCATGGATCCAACTCTTTGAAGTAAAGAACAATAAAGTGTTGAGTATTCTCTGTGGGTGTGCAGAATTAAATACTGTCCATAGGGTATGTGTGTGTATACATATGTTAGAATTTATGCTTTTGGGCCCTAACTTTCTTTGTGGTATGTTATAAAGAGACGGTCAGGGAAATTCCCTTCTTACCCCACCTCGAAATGCTCAGCAGTTCTTTCTGAGGTTTGTATTATATTGTGCTGGGAACAAATTGACCAGGTTTGTCTTCTTTTCTTTTTCCTTTTCCTTTTTTCCCCCCCTCTAAATGGTTCAAAAATATCACTTTAGGTTTCTCATTGTCAAGGTTTTATTTCAACCACCAGAGAGAACAGGCAGATTTAGTAATGAAGATGTTCAGCCCTCTTGGCCATAATGTTCCTGGGCTTTAAAGCAGTCTGGGTCTACAGTTTGAAAACTTGAATTCAAGGATCTAGTACAAAACAGGTAATAAGCAGAGGGCACAGAACTATGCTACTTTATTCTTCACAGCAGGATGACCTTGGCTGAGCTTTGCATCCTTTATATTGCCCGACGGAAGGTTTGATAAACTGAATGGCAGGGAAAGGGTTGTGGTACAGATGTCCCTGTATGGCGGATGAGAAGATCCTGTAGTTGTTATCATCTGCATGGGGTGTCTACATTTAGGAAGAGTCAACAGCACTCCAGGTTTGGAGACCTCCTTGGTCTCCAAATTGGTGGAGTTCTTAAAAATTATTTTTGTAGGTAAATTGAAAGTAACTTGAACTAGGCTTTGACAGTTACAGGTTTCAATGACCATGGGAAGGGGATAGGAGGTGAAGTAGGTGCTCAGCTGTTTGTTCTTTGTATAATCAGCAGAACACTCGGCCTTCCCTTCCCCCTGCATCAGGACCACTGCTCCTTTGCACAGCTTTTACATAGAGCACAAGGACCAATAAATAACAAGGGAGCCTATAAATAAATACAGCTGTGAGCCGACAAAGGCTTCTGACAAATGATGTTTATTGAATTTCTCACGTGTGGTCCAGTTTGAATCCAACTGTGGGGCTTGCTATGCTTGTGAAAGTAGATTTTGTGCCCAAGCTTGGGATTGCCCTCTGTTGGACTAAGGAGATCTCCGGCTAGCTGAGGAAAGCAGAGGAATGGGTGAAAACAAGAGGTTTTTTCAGTGAAGCTAGGCTTAAGGTATTAACTTTAGACAAATCAACCCAAGATCTGCTGATTGTTTACGTGAAAGAGTTTATGAGAGAAAACAATATCACTGCAAAGTGCTGGCTCAGATAATACACACCTCCCCTCAATAATTCTACCTGATGTCATTGTCCTAGAAATGCAGTAATCCATACCTGGATTTAAGTCCACTTTAGGGTAGCCTTCAAAAATGGTAGCCAGGTTATTATGGGAGGCTGCTATGGGAGGTGTTGTATGGACAAGAGCACAGAAAGCCCCAGTCCCAGAGAGCCTGAAGTCTCCCACTTGAGCAGGAGTTCTGGGTCTGCTGGGTGCATGGAGTTCATTGGATCTCACCCATAGCCACCATGGGAGCTCTAGTCAGGTAAATTGACAAAGCATTAATTACTTCAAAGGAGAGCTAATGAGGCAATAAACCACAAGGGTGAAACTCAAATGGTTTATGGTACCATTAGTAGACTGAAATGGAATTATAATTAGAGCAGGGCAAACGATTCATAGTCCACAATTTATCCAATGGATTTAGTGCTTGTTTCTGTTCATGAATTATGCACAAGTAGGCATATTTTAGGAATGTATTCATTGTTTTCAATTGCTCAGCAACCACTTTATATGGAGAGATTTCTGCCAATATGAGTAGCCTTGTACAGTTTGCATCTGGTTTCTCTTTGCTTGGGGGCTTTGTGTATATATTTGTGCTCTGTAGTGGGTCACTGAAATACTACGGTATTTCTACTTTCTGGCATGTTGTAGAAAAACACGTTAATTGTACTGGGATATGTAGCAGTTACCTAAATTTGCAGGAAAACCCTTTTTTGATCTTCAGAGATGGTTTTTTTTGCTTGAGGAACAGTCCTTCTGTAAATAGCTCACTAGTAGGGCAAGACTTGCTCAGATATCCATGCCCTAAAATGAATAAAATTTGTGTGTCCAAATGAAAGTGTGGTTCAGAAATAATGAAAAAGGCTCAAGAAAGCTTCGTTCCACTGCTTAGATCTTAACTTAAGTGCAGAATAATTCAAACATTTGTTAAGCGACAGTCTTATCTTGGGCTTTGAGGTGGTGTGGGGTTGAGCTCATAAAATTCCTCTTGGAGCTCTTCCAGTTTGCATAAAGTACTTGTATAAGGGATGATCCTCTGTTGTGAGATATCTTTCCTGTCTGCTCTCATTCACCTCGAATTATTTATACAGGGGAACAATGTTGCTGAGAGGGGTCTAATGTTTGGAAATGACTGTGTACCCTCTCGGCTGCTCCTCGTCCCTGCGCGGTGTGTTTGTGTCTCCACCTGGCTTTGCACGTACCAGTGTGCCACAGGCTCTACTGGTGACATCCAGCTCCCTCACAGACCAAAAAATAGGGGGGTGCTTGGGAGTGTCCAGTCCACTGTCCAGTGAGATGTTCTAGTGTGTTGGACTCTCAGTCAAAATGACTTGGGGGCCAGTCTGTCTTTCTGCTACACAGCCCTCTTCTCTCCTATGAAGAACCTATTCAGAAGAGACAGAATTAAGCCACAGATCTTTATCTTCTCACATTGCTGCATCCTCTAGCCTGGCAACCAAGCATTTGCTTCTCTCAGGTGATTGACAAGCTGAGTTTGTTGGAGTGGGGATGCTCCGTGCTGCCCAGTGGTCGTGTGGCTCCATGTTTGTGTTCCTGAATAAATCATGCATTATCCTTTCTGTATGACGTGTTTAGTTCCATGATTTAAGAGCTTCAACATATAGCTCTTGTTTGTTCTTACATTTGTTAATAACTAACCATGAATTATCCATGAATGGGCTAATTAGGCATTAACCATACATTATATACCAACCAAAGAATCAGAACTTTCACAGACACCTATGTACTTAGTAACTTCTTGGGATATCCTTGGGCTAGGGATGTCTGCATGTATTAGGGAAGTTCTTGCAAATCCTGGCCTGCAGGGTAGCTGCAGCATAGCTCAAAAATCAAAACAAGTCATACATGGAACAAATGCCTTATAGGGAAAAAGGTCAGGATCCCAAATGATTCAAATGGTGAAATATGGATCAGGAATTTGGTAACAAGTTATCCTTTCAGAGAGGACAATATTATTGGAACTGATTTTTAGTTTTCGTGTAACACTTTGAATGAAGCTCACGTAGAATGAAATGGAAATAGAAAAACTCTCCATGTACTCTGAGAGTGTTTTGTGAATTTTAATATTGTGACTTTATTAGAACAGAGACAGAGACTTTGTAACAGCTTGTGTTGTTTATTCTCTGGGTACCTGTTGACACTATTCTGCCAGTGTAGGTTAAGATTTCTGTTAGTGCAGCGATGATTAAAATCATCAGTGCAGAGGAGAAATGAATGGAAACTCAAGGAAAGAGTCCTGGAGGTGGCCAATGTAGAGATCAAGGCAAGAACCACAGAAGCAGGATGAGGTGGTGCTGATGCCAGAAGTGTTCAGTAACATCAGCAGTCATTCTCTGGTGTTCTTAAGTGGACTCTGTGTCAGACTCACTGAGGTGCTGTTGCCTGGCCGTAGTGAGCCTGGCTGGTCCTGTCCGCCTTCTGCTGTCTCTCTCAAGAACTCAGCAGCACCTCTTCAGTCTACCCCCTTCCTGAAACATTTTCTCAGGTAGCTGATACATGCTGGGCCTCAGAATGACATTATAAAATCCAGTCTGTAGGTCCAGTAGTGCTCCTGAGGCTCAAAGGTTTCTACTGTCCAGCTTCCCACCAACAGCATTGTCCCCACTTTGAACTTTCTGTGTCTTGCTTTGTACATGACCCAGCAAAACTCGGCTCCAACTCTGAGTCACTGTACAGTAAAATAACAAAGTTGTCATTTAGATGTTTGAATTAAAAAGATTGTGGAGCCTGTTTCTACCAAATTACTTTCCTATCAAATATTAATAAGCTTGGCTGGTTGGGGGTTTCTTTCAGAAGAAAAATCCAAGAGACATAAATCTATATTAAAGACTAAGTGCCTACCAAATGGAACTTTATGCACATTTGCTGTGGTTTCTCGCTTTCTTTTTACTCAAGTGTTACAGGGGAAAGCCAGCAAAACCCACAAAATTGTTATTTTCTCTCTTCCATCTTTTAGCCCCAAAATTGTAGTTTGAATGCTGCTGTTTTCCATAGCGTGCATTTCTGAGTGTCTGCCTGAAGCACAGATGACATGATACATGATGAAAGCCAAAGGGTTAATCTTCTAGGGACTCAAGACTAATGGCCCAGTAATGCTCACCCAACTGGGAATTGTTGTGGCAGTTTCAGATCTCAGTCCTAGTCACTTTATAATAATTTGGAGATTTCCACTGGAACTTAGTAGGAGCAGCTTTTCATGAGAGACAGCAGTGCTTGAGGTTGATGTCTTGTACCTTGGATCAAAACTTTGCTCCTACCTCTCCTTTATCTGCTACTGAAACCTCTTGCTGCAGGTCTGTATGTGGCAGAAATTCAGAAGATACCTCAATCCCTGTCACTGGGGCCTTAAATTTTCATTAAAGCTGCTCTTTGCAGCTCTCCTTCTCTGCTGTGACTGTTATATAGGTACGAGAGAGTGCAGATTACTTTTGGGAGCATCCACATATGTGGTACAGAGAGTTTCTGTATAAATGTATATTTACATAGATATATGCATATATAGATGCATATTTGCATTTACATGCATTCAGACAAGTCACGGAAAGTATAAGCACATGTTTCTATCCATGACTTTTGATCAGCACACAGGTGTGTGCACGGAGGAGTCTGTGCAGGTCTGCATGTGTCATGGAGGTAAACAGGGCATGCATTGGATTTTTGTTGCTGTGGGAATTCTGACCTGCATCAAATCCTCTTGTGCAAATGGTTTGGATTTGGGGACTCCTCCCCTTGCTAATGTGCTCTACCAATATCTCTCCTATTGAAAGAAAGAAGAAGAAAGATGGAAGGCAGGAGAGAGAGCAGTGTAAAGGTCAGCCAGCATTGCAGCCCGACGCAGAGATTTATAACCCTCCAAATTCTCCCTCTCTCTGGCAGCATGTCTTTACAGACTCACATTATCTCTATTAATACCAGCCACAAGGTCATTACTCAGGCACTGAGCCTTCCTCCAGCATAAATATTTATACAAGGCTGACCTGCGGCTGCTGCGTTTGCCTTTTATTTGATTTCTGCCGCCTTTTGTGTCTGTCAGTAATGTCTTTAGCTGCTCTGGCTGGGACAGGGGGAGCTCAGAGGAGCCAGGGAGGGGTTAAGGAGAGAGTGAAAGAGAAGGGGGAGCAGGGAGAGCAAGAGGAGGGGGACGGATGGGAGGTTGACATTTCATATGATCTCCGTGGATGGTGACCTAATAAACCCTTGTTTCACACCAGCTGAAAATTTTTAAGAAGTCAGTATTTTGCAATGAGATTACAAATTCAGTGAAAATTTCCTTTTATCTACTCAAGAAGATAGGATTGCAAGAATCTTTTGTGCATGAAGTGTTGCTTTTGCTGGAGATGAATGGGATTTTAGAGATCTATTCCAGAGAATAAGCTAAGGATAGTTTGCACGTAGGCATGCATGAGTGAATACACAAAATGCTATCTCACAAATTTCTAATAGCCGTGAGTTCATGGATGTGCATCTCTGCTTGTCCTAACACACTAACACTGCTCTGAACTGTGTTTTTAGTTTCTGTCAGTCAGGTGCAGATACCTGTCTGGCAGAAAGGGAGATGAGGTTGCTGTGCTTCTTTGGGAAACCTGTTCCAAGGGGCAAGGACAGCCTTGGTGTCTGTGCTGCAGTCCTGTTCTCCAGCAGAGCTTTATCTGCCAGTGCTCAGAGATGTATGAGGAGCTTGGGAACGGGAATGGAGAACTGAGACAAGTGTGGTGCATGCCAATGACTGGTTGAAGTTTTCTAGTGCGATAAAAACACAGAAGCTGAAGGGAAGAATCATGAGTTTAACCATGTGCTAAAATTTATAATGGCACAACCTGTCTTAGTTCTGCAAGGACTGGATATTTAGTGGCACTTGTAGCTGCTGATACATCCCTGTCCCCCCAGAGCTGAGGGCACTCAGTGCAGTAGCAGTGAAGATCCCCAAAATAAAAGAGGGAGCCTTACTGTAGGACTGGATTAGCACTACCTTAGCATTTGCAATTCTGAATCATTTTAAGCCTGGTAATTTTACTTAATTAGTTTTGCTCTTCTCTGTTTCACTTTGATCCTGCCGAAGGCAGGCTATAGGCTGGAGCTAGTACAGAAAATGGGGCAGTCCACTGCAATGGGGTTTTTCTTATTGTTGAAGAAACACTGTTTAGTGTTTGCACAGGATTCCCCCTAACACTCAGTAAAATAGCAGTAAAAAATCAAGCAAAATTAGGCTAACTTGAATATGGCTTTCAGATATGTTTTCTCTACTTTTTGGATGATTCCTTAATTTTCTCTTCCTCCTTTTGAGAGTTTGAGAAACTTAACTTTTGCCTGCCTTCAGGATGCGAATGCTACCTGTGCTATGATGTCAGTGCTGATTGGAGAGTTTCACTCTAGTGAGAGAGTGAGGATCCTCCTTAAACTAACATATTGTCTTTTGTCATTACTCTAAGCAAGGATTTTGGAGCTTGAGTCCCAGACAAACATCCTTCTGTGTGGTCTTGGTCTTCCAGCCTGACTGAGTTGACTGAACTAATCACCTCAATGTATTTCTGAGAAATTCTTAGGTTTTATTGTGTGCATCTGCCTACAGCCCTTTCCTGAATACAAAGGTCTTCAAGCCTTTCAACTGTATTGTCAGTGCTTTGAAAATGGCTTGGTTCAAGAATATCTTCCTTTCCTTATGCCACCTAAGGATATTTTTCCCCCATAATAGTGCTTCTGTAATACTGCATTTGCATGGGACCAAAGCTGCCTTTTTTGTCTGTGAGTAGGTTACAGTTTTAAAATTAAAGCCCAAGAAACAACAACAAAAAATACAACCCCCCACCCCACAAAAAAAAATCTGGTCTCATTTTGTTTCGGTCTCATAGCTTGTTTTCCCTATAGAAGAGCATGTTCATGAGCATCTCTGGTGATCAACCACAGTTTTCAGGTGAGTCTCTACAAACCAGTGTGCCTGGTTGTTGGAAGCAACCTGGATCCTGTCAGATACTCACACACAGCTGAAGTTGAGGGTCACTGACTGCTCGAATCCTAAACCATGGAGAATATGGAAGGCAAGAGTGAACAGTGGTTGTGCTTTTTCACATGCTCTAGATAAGCAAGTATGTAAGGTTTAGGATGGGTGTGAGAGGGAAAGGCAGTTGGATTCTATGCATGATTAAGAGAATAGGGGGATTTCAAGATGCTTGGAGTGTCTCTGACTTATTCCTGTCACCGATGTTCAGTTTCCATAGGCGAGCTGATACAGGTGAAGAAAAAGGCTGAGGGACTGGTACTGGCACCTTCCACCCAGCTTCTGGCCTGCAGCAGCACAAGCTGCAGGCAGCCAAGTTCTTCAGTGCCTCATGTTCATGTCTCTCCTTCCTGACCTGCAGATGAAGCCATGGGAAAGGCAATCCTGTAGTGGAATAGAAGATGGAGAAGTTCTGTAGCCATTCTACTGAAATTAGAGAATTTTATGGGGGGAATGTACAAGATACACCGCACGGTCTGCCCCTTCTTGCTGATTGTGATAGTGAATAGTCTTTCTTTTGCACTGTCTTCACACTTTCCTTTTTTGGTTACCGCTGTCAAAACAAAAATCTACATTCTGAGTATGAAAACAGGAGTTTCTGTTGAGAAGCTTCAGCTGGAGCTGTGGGAACTCTGCAGCTGAGACAGCCTGTGGGGTGTGTGTGTGTGTATGCACACACTCCCCTTCCAGGAGTTATTTGAGCCCCTTGAGCCAACAGTACCAGGGAAAGATCTCCTTTTTCATTATCCTGGCTCTCAAGAAAGAAAGAATCTGTATTGATTTAGATGGAAGGCTACAGCTAGGAAAGAAAAAGAAAGAAAGAAAGAAAGAAAGAAAGAAAGAAAGAAAGAAAGAAAGAAAGAAAGAAAGAAAGAAAGAAAGAAAGAAAGAAAGAAAGAAAAGGGTGGGGCCATTCTTTTTTGGAATTTGCATAGAATTTCCATACCAGCCTGTAGAACAATAGTGGGCACTCCTGCTGTGGGACACAAATTTCAGCAAAAATACTTGAATAATAATTAGCAGTGGAACAATTCAATAACTGACATATAAATTGTCCTTTTGGGGCTCCAGGATTAAGAACAATAGAGGTAAATGAGGATGGTTCTTCCCGGTCAGAAATACAGCCCCAGTTTTCCTTGGTTGAAATTTCAAACAGACAATTGCATGCAGTGTTTAAAATGTGGTGTTGTGATTAGGAACACAGAATTGTGGCAGGAAAGATCTGTGCTAACTTCCAGATAAATAACAGTGAATGCATCCCATTCTGTGTGCAGCTAGGCAAGCTTCCCACCTTGGCTACTTTAGAGGGAACTTAGAGGGAACGAGTTACTCATTTTAATACAGACCTTAGAGAAGATGGAAAAATCAAATTTCCTGAGGACTTCTGATCTTAGAACTTTATAAAGCAAAGCCATGAAAGGTGATTGCAATTTTTCCAATGTAACAATCCTTGTTGAAAAATTTCAGATTTCTGGTTGAAGGGAAGACGTTTTAAAATTGTTAAAACTGATTCTTTGCCTGTGATCTTGTACTTAGCTTCAGCTGATCAGCAAACCCATGTTTTGGTGCCTCCTTGGCCCTTCCTTTAGTACCAAATGACTTTTTTGTTAAGATGGGGCCTAAAACCCCTGCCAATTATTCCCAGTAGGACAAACAGTTTACTGTCCTCTCTTTTGTTACCCTCAGTGAGTCAAATCAGACCTTCCTTAGCTGTCTGTTTGGGTTCATATACCCTGAAATGGCTGTGTGTGTGCTCGGGTAACGTGTCACAGCCTCACAGAAGGGAGGGCAAGTGCTGAGTTGGGGTGGTGTGCTCTGATCTCTGAGCAGTAATGCACAAGCACACGAGCACATACACACACTTAGAGTTTTCCTTTGACACCACTCTCTGTGCTCATGTGTGCCCATCCAGTATGGCTGTCCTTTGAATTTGGCATAGCAACTCCATAATTCCCTGTTTTCTTTATTAACTTTTTTTTTTCCATTTGATATGTACATGGCTGCCTTATCTCTAAAACCTGGAGCTGCTTTTCCTGGGCCAACCTGGTAATTCACAGTAATTCATTCAGGAGCCCTTTTCCTGGTTATCTTGTCTGCTTTTATTCCAGTGATTTAAGCAAGTTACAGAAATCCTTCTCTCTCTGATAGGTTGTTAACAAACACTTTTGCTGAAATCAAAACCCCCTTGTCCCATGTAACAGTTTTAAATGGGGAAAGCAGATTTGTATTTCTTATCCATGTGCCATTTTAAAATTGCACTATAGATCTGGAACTCTGGGAGCCAGTGAGGTTAGTGGAGGACTTAGGGAGCCTGGAATAGTGGCTGCATCTTGCAAGATCAAGTTTTTATCGACCAAAGAGTAAGGGTTATGTACCAATCATAGCATTTTTCTTCAGCACAGTGTAAATCTGTGATTTGAGCCTGTAGTGTCTGAGGACCTGTTTTCCAGAGCAGCAGTTCCCATTTAAGAAGCAGTGAATAACGTGGTGGTGCCTTGCACTGGTAGGTGTAATTTCCCAGAACAGGTTAACATGAAGGGAATGTGGAAGAGTCTTTAGGTGGCTTCAGTTCTGGTTCGCTCACAGCTCTCAGGCAGTGGTTGAGGCTGCCCAGTGACTCCCACCATCTCCACCCCGGGCAGATGTGGACCTTAACTCTCTGTAGGAGTCACAGCGAGTGTGCGACCAACACATTGTACTTTGACTTGGAGAGCCTCGTGGAGCTCTGTGGAGCCTACACGTGGTAGAAAGCTTCACTGACTGCCTCTCTGATAGGTTCCTGCTTGGCTGAGATTTCTGGGTTTCAGGTGGTGAGTTTCATTGTTACTTCTTTTCTTTATTTTGACGATATACAGCATCTAAGCCTGTTCGTAATGGAACTGCATGAATCTGCTGCTGCTTTTTATTATGGTTAGTAAAGTCCATCAGAAACGGATCAGAAGAGTGAAGGTGGAGATGAATAGGTATTCAATACCTAGTTGCTAGCTAGGTAAGGTAAACACACTTCAAATACTTTGCAAGTATTTTAACTGCATTTGGATAATTTTTATTATAAAGGGAACCATAGTGGTGAACAGAGACTAAAAACTAAGTGTTCAAAACAGCAGCTTCAGTCCCAAGTCTCTGTGCAATGGAGCAATTTCAGTGCCTGTATGATGAGAACTAAGAGTGATTTGTGAGCCAGGAAACATGAGTTCTTAACTTGCCTGTGGTCATACAGCACATTGATTTCCTTTCTTGGTATCTCAGTGGTTTCGTATGGAACGTGGTGCTGAGGACACTTACCTTGCTCTAAGAAGCCCTTCCTGATCTGAACGTGTTTAGCAGTGTTACGTCTGCACAGCATGGTCTGTTCCCAGCTGCATTGTCCCTGTGTAATAACACAGAAAACACAGAAGAGTAAAAGGTTTGAAATGTGAACACATTGACAATCCTGAAATAAAGTCTAACTGTGTAGTGGTTAACTGAAACATGGACGTTTTGGCACTTTATGGTTTTAACAAGACACTGAAACTATCCATTTCTTACTGTTTTGCTTTTTGAAAGTGTGACAGTTGTGGTCCATTTCAGGTAAAATCTTAAAATAAATGCCTCAGAGGCACCAAACAAAGCAATTTCCTTGCTCTAAACGCCACTCTTGACTCCCATATAATGTGAACCACATGCAGTTGCTGATGTGTGAGTGCACATTATGTGTTCCTGTATGAGTTTGGAGGTGGTGCATTTTAAAATTACATATGAAGGACGCTGAGCTTATGTGAACAGGACAGGCCTTTATGGCTTTGAACGCATGTTCTGAAGTGAGCCATGCAGGTAAGATTGAAGGTTTGAGCAACAGTTTGCTGCTATTCAACTCACCCATTTGGTGGATGATACGGAGTGACCTTCTAGGAGAACAGCTCCTTAAACTGAAGGAAGATTCAGATGAAGACATTTTGAATTAAGATAAAACCATGAAACAGAATATAGAACCTGCAATTGCTGCAGAGTATTTGATCGTTTGGTGAAAATGCTGTTTTCTGCAAGCATTTTAAGGTGCTACTTTAGCAAACCAAAAGCAATTATTGATGTGCCTGATAATGTGTGTGAGCCAAGGATGATATTAAAGAAATGCTGCACAGGACTTGGACATCGGGATTTCCTTATTGCTTGTACTCCTCTCTACAATTTAGAGTGCTAGACCAAACCTTCCTAGGATCAAAGTTCAAGTAGTTTTGCATGAACTACAGGGTGAGTTTCTGTCCTTCCAGCCACTGCTGGAAGTTCCCTCTCATTTGCTGATGTGAACCAAACCGACATGCTGGCATTTCTGTAGTTCATGGATTTCATCTGCAGATCTGGGGAGAAGTGTATTTACAGGATTAAAGTGGGGTTAAGGAGTTGAATAGCTAATTCTGCTAAATAGCTGGGAGACTAGAGGAGAATCAATTGATAGGGAAGGTGCTGATACTGTAATCACTATTTTAGTTAAGTAACTGGGGAAAGGCCATGTGAGAGCAGGAGCTGAAGGGCACATGGCCTGTATCCTCTGGGGAAGGAATGTATGGAAGCTCTGGTATCAGGTCTTGGGATTGAGTGCATGGACACAGCGCCTGCACTGTTCCTTTCCCTGTGTTGTGAGCAGCTCTTCTTTCAGTCAAAGATCAGGTCTAACTTGGTGTCCCTTATGCTACGAAATACCATCTTTGTTCAATTACTGGAAAGTCACCCTCCCACAGGGAGCCACAAAGCTGTAATGGATTTGAACACAAACATTTGTTTTGTTTAAAAACCCTGGTGTAACATTGCTGTGCAACTTTGGATATGTCAGTTCCTGTAAATGCTCTGAGCCTGAGACCAACAGTGCAGAAAGCGTTGGAAGAACCCGTTGTGGAAGCGAGGTTTACCAACCTCTCCAACGTTTCATGCTGGCTTCAGTGATCTCCGTGGCTCCCTGCTTCTGCGAGGGCTTCCAGCTTTCTGCTTGTGACATCTCTCCTGATGTGCTCAGACAGAGGGAATATGCAAAAGGACGGCTGCGGCTCTGCGCTCAGGAGATGTCATCTCCGATGGATGTCAGGCAGGGGAGCAGCAATTAAGGCTCCAGCCGACTCTCTGCTCAAGCTCCAGGCACACTGGGGGAGGAGAAGAGAGGAAAAGAAGGTATAAGGGAAGAGTAAGATAGTGGGAAAAGGAGGGAGAAAAGGAGAGAGAGGGGGGAAGAAAGGGAAATAAGAGCAGCATGGGAGAAAATATGAGGAAAAAATATGAAAATATCTTAGAAGAGGGAATAATAAAGAGAGGAGGAACAGAAAGGAAATAAAGGAATGAACATGTGACTTTGTGAGGTGAAAGAAAGAGGAGGTGGCAGAATGAGACAGGTGGCAAGGAAAACCATGAAAGCAGGGAGA
Source organism: Callaeas wilsoni (assembly GCA_013398955.1). Taxonomy (NCBI): domain Eukaryota; kingdom Metazoa; phylum Chordata; class Aves; order Passeriformes; family Callaeidae; genus Callaeas; species Callaeas wilsoni. The sequence continues at coordinate 74,357 of VWPU01017328.1, forward strand.
TGAGGGCAACTTGTGTGCTTTTAGCTATTTGCTGCTGGTGGGAAAAGAAGCCCGTTGTCCCAATCCACCAACTGTGGTGCTGGAGAACCCCTTTATTCCTGACTTACAGTGAGCCTACCAATGTAAATCAGCTGCTGTTTTACAGCTGTGTGTCAGTGGGGAGAACCACTGAATTACTTTCAAAAACAACTCATCAGATGCATCCAAGACCCCGCTTTGACAGTGCTCAGAATTAATGCTTAAAATTAAGACTTGAAATGGCAAACTAAGCAACTTGTATGTCACCTGCTGTGCCACAAAAAAGATCTGTTACTAGAACAGATATAGGGATCAGCCCCTTGGGAAAATGAAGTACTGAAAGATTTTGAGATTACAGCTGAAATAGGAGTTGAATGTTATGAACCCCAAATGTTTTCATGATAAAATTACTAGATCTTTTCTATCTTTCCAGTTTTGTTGTTTGCATACAAAGAGGTTTCCATTTCTTCCAACTGTTCAGTCTCTGACTTTGGGGCTCTCTTGCTTGTTCCCTGCTGCTTAGCATCATCATGACTTTCTCTTTTCTAGTAACTCTCATTATCTGGAATCTTCTATTTTGTATCTGTTTTGAAATACTGTGCTGGAGCTGAGCATCCATTTTTTGTCTTCACCTCTTTTTGAATATGTTATTACTCTCTTGGGGAATCCAGTGTCCTTGTCCCATAATCCTACTTTGGTAGCTGATCTAGGAATGGGTGAAAGTTCCTGGGTGATGACCATCATGAGCAATAGAATCGTGGAATCGTTTAGATTGGAAAAGACTTTTAAGATCATCAGCATCACCGGTTCACTTTCTTTGCCCATTCCGAATTCCTGACTGGCTAAAAGAAACCAGCTTCTCAAAAACTTTCCAGAGTCTCTTGGTGCACCAGTTATTAAACCTTGAAATACAATTTGGAACATAAACTATGATGGGATTATTAAATCTACAAGGTTTAGCTGCAAAGAGCCAGGCTGTTGCCAAAGCTCCATGCTTTAGCTTATTAATAGTTACTAAATTGGGGTGAGAGCTGGCAGAGGGCAAGTGGAGCGCGAGCTGGAGAGAAGCACAACCCTTCTGCACTCAGCATCCTTCGCTGTGTTTTATTTTCCCCATCTGGATGTCCCCCTGCCGAGCAGCGAGCGGGCGCTCAGACGCGCGCGGTGCCAGACAGCTGAGTAGGCGCGGGGAGCCGGCCCGGTGACGTTTGGCATCGCTGGGCCTCTTTGTGCCAGCGGTTTAGTGCCAAGAGTAATTGTGATTTACACCCGCTGCCCCTTTGGTGGCAAAATGGTTTTGATTAAGTGCATACCACATTTATTAAGTCTTGCACAACCCAGCACAGGGTCTTGGCTGGGACGCCGTAAAAGGCAGTGAGATTTACACATCTCACTGCAGGATTCATTTAATCTCTTGGGGATTTACTGACCTTCAATTAGAACTGTTAAGTACTGTTTACTTGGTACCTAAATCATGTAAGGCCCAGCTAGAGTTTCTTTTTTTGTTTTCATTAGTAATGTTGTGATTAAATGTGGGAAGAGAAGGGAAAGCACCTAAATACTATTTGACCAGTAAACACACACCCTAAAGAGAAAGACTTTGAAGGTTTTAAATCAAAATACTGAACTAAACTAACTTATTTTTCCTTAATGATCTCTGATCTGATGCCATTGGTTCAACTGAAAGACAAGGATTGACTTTATGGGAGTCGTTACATACTGAAGGACACCTTCCTCCCTTTCTTTGCATTCAACTAATCCACTGTCTGTGGATTTAATAGAAGAATAATTTTTAACTTCAGAGAACTTCCAAATAGGTGTTGAAAGAACTTCTCAGCTTGGCTGTGAGAAATGTATCTGCTTCATTGCCTGAAGTTATCTGCGGTCGAGGTACTTCTCATAGTGAACCAAGTAAGAGCAGCCATATTGGGAAGCAGGATCGTTCTTACTCTAAGTCCCTTCAATGTCACCCCAGCCACTTTGGAAAATCTCTGTGGTTCTAGAGAAAAGGTCTTCTGTTCTTTGTCACCAAATACATAGAATTTAGGGATGGCATAACAGATTAAAAGGGAAAATTAGGTCTGAGCCTACATTACAGAGCAAAAATGTCAGTATTTTATGTCTAGGTTACCACTGAGCAATGTGTCATTCCAGCTGGATAACATCACGGTCACGAATGAAGGGAAAAGATTTTGTGTTTGTGAATGGAGCTCTGGTTAATGATGAGATTTTTCTAATATAAAGGTCTCCTCTTTTTAAATAGCTTCTAGTCTTCCAGAACGTAGTATTTTTAATAATTGGCTGGAAAATGTTGGAAGATTATGAGCATCTAGGTGTGAATTCTCAATGTTCAGAAGTGAACTAATTTGGTCTAAGCTTTGTTAGGCAGGTTGATCATGTGGCATCTTCTCTGCACCCTGATTAGATGAACACGTACAGCAGCACTGAGGACCTGTTTGCTAGGATGAAAGTGGAATTTGACAACCTGAAAATTCCTTTTCCACAAGTATTCTCTAAATGTTTCTTTAGAACTTGGCTGCTTCTGAGATTTTTCCTGCCAAGAAACTGGTCGGCTGGAGTGCTTATGGAAAGTGAACCCCAAAGGAACCATGAGCACAGGCAAAATGAGTTCATGGGTTGGAGAGCCAGAGAGAATGTCGAGCATTCACTGAGCTCTCATTAGTAGCTCGGGCTTCTTGCTTCCTCCTGACTACTCAAATTAATAACCCAGCTCTCCATCCTTGTGCTTGCTCTGGCATTATGTCAAGAGCAGGGGAATGAGGTGTGGAGGGGTTCAAGGAAACAGTCAAATGGTACATGCCCTTTTAGTTCAAGGTGTAGAAAATTCCCTTAAGACCTAAATCAGAAATTGAACTCACATCTCCTGTCACAACCAGAGCTATATAGCATCTGATCTGGAGCACTTGGAGTAAATTTACAATTCCTGGTCATTGAGCTGAGTCAAATGAAAGTCCACTTGTTTTTAAAGTGCATCAGTTTACCTATGGGTGAATTTTGGATTCTGATTTACACAATGTCATCTGGATAATGACTGTTTAGGGCATGTGCACACTCAGTGGTAAATAACGAATGAAAGGAAAAGGTCCTTTAAAATGTTTTCCATATTGGTGGCATTAGGCAGCCTAAGGCCACTGTGAAATTAAAAGGCAAAAAAGGGAGGAGTAGGAAGCCTCAAAAGGCCGTGTTTCTCCTCTTAGTCTCTAGCTACAAAAAGTATGTATTTTCTTTTGTTATAACAGCATCATCTCTTCATGTTCTGTTGGCTTTCCTTGGTTGGGTAAACATGGAATTTTTCCTCTTAGAGCTCTGGTTTTACTGAACCTCCTCAATCCTGGGGCTACATTTGCAAGTGCCATTATGTAAACAAGTGGAAAGTGCCAGCTTATAAAAGACTGTAGTGGTGAGCAACAGGGTGCTGTCAGGTGTATAATACTGGGAATTGTCCTCTTGGAATAAAGTGTAACTGGAAGTGAAGCATGTCCAAGAGCTCAACAGTTCCGAGTTCTTTGGGTGCCTCATTTACTGTGTCCCAACTGAGAAATTTTACATGGTTTGGTTTGCATGTTTCTGCTGTCCAGGAATACTACACCCATGGCTCTCGTGATTTTGTTCTTGAACTGGGACCTTTAAAAGCCCAACTCGCAGGTCCACAGGGTCTTTGTGGAATTCTAGATCCATCACAGTCTTAAAGTACAAATCATAGCAATTTTTGTTTGAGCTTCAAACTCTGGATCCATAACGGGCCAGGACCAATGCCCATGTCCAGATTGGTTTGAATACTTGACATGCTTGTGGCTGTCTGTTTTGGTTGTTGTATCGCTCCTACGCTCGAAGAAAGGTGGATGAAGGTGGCTGCACTCTTGGTGAAGGTGCCAGGCATTGTTAATATGAGCTTGGGGGTACCCGACAAAGCTGCAGTGATTTCAACAGCTGCGTTTCTTTACACACTCTTAAGCAAAAGGCAAGGTACATGAGAGGGCCCTGTCCTGCTGGGAGGGGGTGAGCACACCCGCCCCAGATGACAGCAGGGCCTTCTGTCCTCTGGTGGCTCCTTGAGATAGGCCAGGCAGTCCTGCGGCCCCCAGAAAGCTGCTGCTCTTGATGAATAGGAGGTGCTAATCTCCTTCTTCCTAAGAGACCTCTTTGTCCAGAAGTGTTGGGATTTAATTGGCTTGTTCACACTTTCTTCAGCAGACTCTGACTTCTAACACTTCCTCCACACCCCACCCCCAGCTTTTGGTTCACGGTGTCAGCAGGGCTGGAAGTGTTTTAATTCCTTTACAGACAGTCCTCCTCCACACCAACTGCACGACTGGGTGGACTGCTGGGGTTGGCATGCTGGGAGCTGCTAATCCGAAAAGGCGATTTGCTTTTTTTTTTTTGTCTGGAAGGATTTAGTCCATTGCACTTGAACGCTTGCAGAGACTGAAGCATTTTCTCTGACCAAACCATTAATTCTTGACTAGAGGTGGAACAAAAAAATTACCTTGTAATAATCCACTCTTTATTTCCTTAGTCTTGCTCAAATCTATTATATCCTGACTTGTCTTTACATGCAACTATTTTAATAGCACCCACCGGTCCCAGTGTGTTGTAGGTATTTGCACAGTGCTCGCTATATGGTGCACTCAAACTTTTGTGGTGCCACTGAACAATTAAGACCAGCAGGAAAACTGTCAAGTTGCTGGTGCAGGAAATCAGGGGAAAATAAGAAATTGAACACCAGTCTGGTCTCAGGCAAGATCTGTTAAATTTCTGATGCATTTTGTTTGTTTAGATAATATATTCTCTCTCTTCTGTTTCCACTTGAGCAGCATCAACCACCTTAGGGATTGTGACAGTGTGAGCAGATGCTGCTGGAAGGTCCTTAGGGGTGAGGAATGAAATGGAAGGGGGGCTTGTGGTCAGACTGATACTGAGAAGAGAAGAGGTAAAACTTCACAGGTTGAGCCTATGGAAATTAAGTTGGGGAGGAGGTAGGGCCAGAGCAAAATGAGGAGATTTATTTGGGGAGAGGAGCCGATGTAGATGTGGCAGATATAGTCATTAGGTACATACATCCTTAAGGGCCAGGAGAACTAAACGCCAGATAGCCATGAGTGCTGCTCAGAGCTGCTGAGAAGGGAACATTCACTAATTTCACCAGAGGCCTTGGATGCCTGGGGTGGCTGTTCCAACACACTGGCAGTGTGTCCATTGTGTAGTCCTCACTCCCTGGGTATGGGAGGCACCACCCTCCCAGTCCTAGAGCTGAGAACTGGGACTGTGGAACAGCCCCTGCGAAGTCTGTGTCACTCTTAAATCATTGTTCCAAAGAAAGTACAGGGTTGCTTTTTCTTTTTGTTTTGGATAGTTGAGTCATAGCCAACAAATAGAAAACTCATTCCATGGTTATCTGAAAGACGATGTCACATACAATGGCAATTAGAAATATTTCCAAAATTAAACCTCCAAAGGAGGAAGCGAATTACAATGCAAGCAACCTTTGACCCTGGAGAATCATAATGGCTTCCTGGATTTGGAGATATTATGAGCTGAAGCCAGAGAGGTACTGCTGCTGGGTCATTAGAAGTGTTAAAATTAGAACACAATGTGGTAACCTTGGGTGTGTCTTTCTGATCTGAAATCTCCTCCCACCCACACCTCTGTTTAATAATGATCTGTTTTGAAAAGCTTGTGTCTGGCTGCCTTAATGTCTCGGCATTCGCTCTATGTGCATCAGCTTTGGTGGTTATCACTCTGCCAGACTGTGGGTCACAATCCAAAAAAGTACAAAACTCCTTGTTTACTCCTAAGCATGGGAACAAGGCCACAGAATAAAGACAGCTACTATGCTGGGGGCCAAGGAAATCAGACGTGTGTGCACATAACCTCTCCATCTCTGAGAAACTGTCTTCTCAATTTTGGTTTTGTTTGTTTTTGACATTTTAATTTACTTTCTGGACCTAGACCTGCATGCTCATCCCTTTGGGAAACAGGGATCTTGCTGCTTTATACATCCCCAGCATAGGCTTATTATTCCAACAACAGCAGTATTCAGAGGGGGCTGGTCTCATTGTACGAGGCTTTGTGCAAACACATAATAAAAGACAACTCTGTCCTGAGAAGAAAAAAATTACAGTCTAAACAGACAAGGCAGACAGTGGGTTTTTCTTGGGGAGAGTGACAGAGAGATAAGCTGGCTTAGGAAATGTTAGGACATTTAAAATCTTTTCCTGTTCTCTCTCAAAGAAGAAAGAACATTATATTTGGCTTCATACACGAATCCAGATTTAAAAATAGCTGGGTTCCTTCCTGGCTGAGGGAGAAAGACTGAAATGAGTCAAATTTATTAGCTGCCTAGCAAGCTTGCATTGAATTTTTGCTTGTTGGGACTCCCCCAAGTAATTGTGTTTTTACAAACAAGTTGCTTGAGGAAGAGTTTCATGGGCAAATACCTTGCTTTATGTATGGACATGCAGGAGAAAAACAAGTCCAATGTTTGCACGAGTGAATTCCAGCCACACGAAGGTTTGAGAAGCGAAGCCGAGGGGGCAGAATTGTCATTAGACTGATTTGGGAGCTGGATTTAGTTGAAGGGCAACATTTTAAAAGCACCTAAGTGACACAGGAGCCTCAGGGCAAGTCTTCAGCAGGTGGGGCTTGTTAGGGGGAATGCGGTATCCTGCTAATGTGGCCGGGCTCTGCGGGATCCCGGCACCCCGGCAGGGCCGGGCTGGGGGGATTTAGCAGCTTAGGGACCTCTGCCCTGGGAGCCGCGCTGCGGTATTGACTTTCACCTGTACCATTTCTGAAGGTGATTTAGGCGTGAGCACTGAATTTACAAACGTATTAAGGTGCCGATCTTCCACTGAAGGCAGTGAAGGCTGGACACCTTAAATGCCTTTTTGGAGGGTCTGAGCCTCGGGGCCAGATTTACAGAGCTGTGCAGATATCTGAAATGCCTGGTGATCTTTACAAAAGCGCCAAATGAGTTAGACCTGTCTCCTCTTGACTTCAAAGTGACTGACTAGTAGAGATAAGAAGTTAGGTCCAAGATCTGAGTCTCAAGCTGCCTGTACGGCTTTGTGGAGATGATCTTTAGGAGAGCACATCTTACCTTGAAGCCCAGCTCAATCTCACTGAAGGTCAGAGTGTTGTGGGTATTTCTGAAAATGCTGCCTGCCAAAATTAAGTAAACAGAAGGGGGTTGCTGCAGTGAAACTATTGACCTGCCTGACATCCAGTGTGCTCTGCATATGCTGTACTTTTGTTATGCAATAACAAAACCAAATGTGACAGAGGAAAATGGGATTCCAGCATTACCCCTCGGAGTACGGGGTATTTAGCAGTGAGGGCAAGATGTTCAACATAGAAAAATGGGGAAAAGCAAAAGAAACAAGGTGTTTGGGGCGAAAGAGAAAAGGGAACATCAGTTAATGGAGTCAGGGGAAAGAAAAATGGAGAACCATCCTGCCCAAATGGACTTCTGTGTTAGAATAGCTGAAGTAATTTGTGCAAGATACTCCTTGTCTTTGCTTGTAACTGAAGGCTCTGAGGACAAGGGAGAATGTCCCTCATGCTTTTAAAGCTCTGTAAGAAGCTCCAAGTCTGTGCTACTGGTGAGGACCTTTTTTTAGCATCAGATGATGGCTGGATTTGCTGTGCAGCGAGGAAAGCACCAGCACCACCACTGCAAGTCATGCAAGCAGCCAAAGCACTGAAGTTCTTTTCCCCCATTGCTGTTGCCATCACAGTTGCAGCTGGCCCTGCAGGATTTTCTGCTGTTCTGAAAGGATGTTAACAAGAGAATGCATTTGCTCTTCTGCCTGGCAGAAGTAGAAAAGAAAGTAAGATTTTTAACAGATATTCTTCATGTTCAGTTGTAAAGATTCAGCTCTTTGTCCTACCCCTGTGGCATGGCTGTCTTAGACCTGATTGCTAGAGAACTGTTGGAACAGATCCTCACCTAGTCTGGAAAATCCTTTCTCCTGATAGGGCTGCTGAGGAATTAAAACATGACAATGATCCATAATCATGTTGCACAGAATATTCCATCGTGCAGGGAAGTGGTGACAAGGGCTTGCTTTAAACAGAAATGGATGTGGGTAAGATTTAAGTTGGTCTCCTCCCTGAGGAGTGTCTGTGAGGGGGACAGTGTGGGCTCAGTGGCCCCAAAGCTCCCTTGGCGTACAGCATGGTCAGAAGCAGCCAGGGCAGGGAGCAGGGGGGGGGGGGGGGGGCCGGGGAGGGGGGAGGGCGGGGGGCGGGCCGGGCGCGGGGCAGGGGGGGGGGCAGGGGGCAGGCAGGGAGGAGGGCAGGCAGCACCCCGCGGCCCCGCGCGGGCCGCGGCGGGGGGGCAGCCCGGGGCCGGGCCGGGGCTGCCCGGCGGCGGCCCGGGGGGGCGGAAGGGGGGCGGGCAGGGGGCAGGGCGGGGGGAGGGGAGGGAGCGGGGCATGGGGGGGGGGCGGGAGCAGGCGGGGAGCGGGGAAGGGAGCGGGCAGGGAGGAGGGCGGGGGGCAGGCGGGGGGCGAGCCGGGGGGGCCGGGGGGGGGGCGGGGGGCAGGCAGGGAGCAGGCCGGGAGGCGGGCCGGGCGCAGGCCGGGGGCCCGGCTGGGGCCAGGGCGGGGGGAAGGGCAGGGGGGAGGGAGGGGGGCAGGCAGGGAGCAGGCCGGGAGGCGGGCAGGGAGCAGGGCAGGGCGGAGGGCAGGGAGCAGGCAGGGAGGAGGGCAAGGGAGCAGGGCAGGGAGCAGGGCAGGGAGGAGGGCAGGGAGCAGGCAGGGAGCAGGGCAGGGAGGAGGGCAGGGAGCAGGCAGGGAGCAGGGCAGGGAGGAGGGAAGGCATGTCCCTGCTGCCCCACTGGGGCCATGGCGGTGTGACAGCCCTGTGCCGAGCTGGGGCTGCCCGGTGACAGCTCGGGGTGCTGCCAGCGTGCCCCACCTGCCCGGGGCTGAGAGCAGAGCCCCGAGGCAGCCGCCTGCAGTGGCTTCCTTGCACATCCTGCTCTTTTCCATGCCGCCCAGGGTGTCTGAGTGAAAGAGAGCACGGCAGACAGGGGCTGAGTGACGGCTGCCAGTCATGTTGGCCGCAGAGTGTTCAGAGGGAAGGAAAACAACTCCTTTGTGTCCGCCTGTGTCCCTCTCCCATATCCCCAGCTAGAGAGCCACCCCCAGGCCTTGCTCCTCATGCCAGCAGCCGCTGGGTACATTCTCTTCCTTTCAAGTCCCTTCTCAACGCAGACCTGTTTTGCTACTCTTTCCCACTTTAGCTGCTTGCTATAATGTCCATACTATTATTTCTCAGTTGAGCCTTGAAATACTCCTCCTGCAAGTGCTCGCAGGCTCATTTCCACACAATAAGGGCAGTTAGCAATTTCTTCCCATCCCCATCTGCTACCTGCCTGCTCTGGGGACTCAGTGAATAGCAAGAGACAATTCTGTTGGATGCTTCTGACAATTTCTATTAAGGAAAGCTGAGAGCATATCAATTAAATAAATATATTATATAGACACAGGCAGCCTTTAGGATTTGCTTCTATTTTCTGCAGTACTTCTTGATGTCATGCCTTGAAGACATCTTACCTCCGGTAGAAGCAGCTGCCAGCAGGATCGTGGTTTTGGGTCAAGAGAGCCTCAGCTCCTGTGAGAGAATGAGCAGAGCTGAAGGAAGAAGGAAAGTGGCAGAGAAAGATCCCCCTTGGCTACGGCGTAACAGATATTGGCTCGGACTTGGGAAACAGCAGAGAGGAACCAGGCTAAATTTAAACAGATAAAGAGGCAGATAAAAGGAAACCAAGCAAAGCATTAAGGTTTCTGAAGCTAAAAATCGGGCCAGTCTGCAGCAACCCAAAGCATTTCCTCGTCATTTCCAAGCAGGCTGGATAAAGCACTAGAGAAAGTGCACTCTGGGCTGCCCTTATGGGCGCTGCTGGCCACTGCGAGTCAGGGAGATGTGGGGAAGCTTTAGGCAGATTCTTGTGTAGTCGAGAGGGTGCATGAACTTGGTAGCTTGAAGCACTCATTTGTGACAGTAGGCAGGGGGTTGAATTGGTAAACCTGTCAATCTCGGGCTCTTAAGAGAAGCCTGGCTGAGCTCCTCCTTTGAGTTGCAAAAGCCAGTTAATGGTGTGATGGGAAGGCCTGGGAAGGGGCACAAGGAGACTGAGGTACATGCTGAGGTGAGTGCTGCCTCAGGTGGGATGAAGTGGGACAACACAGAAATACCACTGGCTGGAATTGCAATTGTTCAGCTAAGATCGGGTGTCTGATACCTTTGAAAATCATCCCATCAAGGTGGAGCCTCTGTAAATAGCACCACTTGATGTCTTAGGCTAATTCTGCAAACGATGAGCCTGGAAGGATGAGGCAACAACTTCTGATAAGCTTGACTCCTTGGAGGTCTTGTCAACTCACTCAGAGACTTGCAGGATTGACACATCAGGAGGTTTGTTTCTTCTGCAGCTGCCAATAACAAGGAATCATATGGGCTCTTTTCCATCCCTGTTAGTTCACCCATGGAGGCCATTGCAGAGCTCAGCCTGTGACCTCACCTGGTCACTGTGAAAGAAGATGGGGAAGGTTTTTGCCTGAAGGCTCTGGAAGGCACTATTAGAAGCATCCTAATTCTAGTCAATAAGAAGGTGCTATTCAGGCCCCTTTCTCCTTCCCTGAAGAGCCAACTCCTGCTCTCCTAGTTTCTGATGGAAGCAGAGGCATGAACAGGAACAAGGCCCTGTGTGGTGAGCCCAGACCTCAGGTTCATATCTGATTGTTGCTGGGCCAGAAGTGAAGATACTTATCTGACATTTGCAATTCAAAAGCTGTGTCATCCCATAGCCCTCTCCTTTTGGCCTCCCAGGTGGTAGCAGAGGCAGGTATTGCCTTTCCCCCAAGCAGCTGGCCCTGGGCTCTGACTGCTTGTGTTGGTTGTGGACCTGCCCCTGCAGTTTTGCAGCCCTGCTGACCTCAGGGCTGGCATGCACAAATGTGCTCCAGCTCTCAGAACAGTTGTGATTGCAATTCAAATAGCACACTGCTGGTTGGGATGGAGTAAAACGTAGGGAACTACTGTTTAAGAGTACTAAATATTGGATTTTCCTGGTTCTCTGTATCAGCTGCCTCATCTTTTGTGAATACAACAGAAGGGATAGATATGGCCTGATTCATGGTCCTGTGTGGATCAGAGAAGGTATCTGAGAGCTTTCTGCACATTTATGTTTCACCAAAGTATTTATAAAGAAGGGTGTTTATTGCCTCAGATTTTGAGGTTTATCTTTCCAGATGTGGCAGACAGGCTTATTCAGAGGCGGATTCACAGTGCTGGGGCCAGCTTCATCTTGTGAGGGAGCAGAAGCTGTGCTTGTGGATAAGAGATATACTTTCTTGATCAAAACTCTGCTGAGTTCAAGAAAGTGATCTGTTGTGGTCAAAGAGAAATGAAAACACTTAAACTGGTGATAGCTGAGCTTCATTAAAGTCCTAATGATTACAAACCTCACAATAATATGTCAATATAGACAGAACTGCACTTGTTCTGTGCCCTAGATCTATAGCTGAGTTATCCAGATTATTTGTGTGATATCTGATATCATTATAATATTGGATATCTTTTTTTCCCCTGAATTCTGAGTTGTGTCCTATCAGGTGGATGGATACAGTGATTTTTGTGATTTTTTTGGTTTTAGTTACTCCTGTCTTTCATAAGTTTCTCCTAAGGTGTTAAAAAAAATCCCCAAACCACAACAAACCCAAAAACTTGAATGGATTAGGCAAGTAAGAGCCCTAAACAGGGATCGAAGAGAAAATTCATAAATATAGTTTTAGAGGTTGAATCTTTGCCTTTTGGATCTTAGTTTGTATTGCTCAGGGTGTTGTAAAGAAGAGCAAAGAAATTTTTGTCTGACTAAAGCAATAGAGATATCTTTACATGACTCCTACATGCTTCTTTTTTATGTTAGTACTAAGGCTGGATTTTTCTTGGATGAAGCTTTCTTTAAAACTGTGGGGAAAGGAAAAGTTGTTCTCCTACTGCCTCTGCTGCTCCATCCCTTTCCCTCCTTCCCCCTCCTTTCCTCTTGGGTTCCTTGCCTTTCATGTCTTTGTTTGACATCTAGGAAAGAATCATGAGGTGCTGAATATTATTAACTTCTAAACACCTAAGAAATCAGTAGGAAATCGCAAACATTTTGGCCCCCTGACAGTCTCCGTAAATGACCTGTCCGAAATCCCTCCCCTTCTGAGATGAAAAGAGGGAGCCAGGCAGAACGAAGGAGAGAATGGGGAGAGCCAGGGAGTGAGAGGGATACACAAAATAAATGAGAAATATGATTAACTTATTTCCTCGGCTGGGTCTACAGCTGGTTCTGGGTATTTAATAAACAGGTTGACACTCCAGGTTCCCCTCATTAGGTGATCACTAAGGTCTGGGCTGTCATAAATCAAAGAGCCAGGTTATCAAGGCCTGTGATCTTTAACTGTACAGGGGCGCCCAAGTGTCTGCCCCGGCGAGGGCTCAGCAGTGCAAGCTGTAAGGAATTAGCTGCTGCGGCACTTCAGACCGCGCACAGGCCCCGGCCCCGGCCGGGACGGCCGTGGGCTCACACAGCCGCCGTGTCCCCACTCCCCGGTCCGGGGCTCACACAGCCGCCGTGTCCCCACTCCCCGGCCGTGGGCTCACACAGC
>VWPU01017328.1:87422-118692 GCA_013398955.1 Callaeas wilsoni
CACAGCCGCCGTGTCCCCACTCCCCGGCCGTGGGCTCGCACAGCCGCCGTGTCCCCACTCCCCGGTCCGGGGCTCACACAGCCGCCGTGTCCCCACTCCCCGGCCGTGGGCTCGCACAGCCGCCGTGTCCCCACTCCCCGGCCGTGGGCTCACACAGCCGCCGTGTCCCCACTGGGCTGGGGCAGGAGCCAAAGGCACCGCGCTGCAAACCTGCCTGAGCCCGGCTCTGTCGGGACAGGGAGAGGAACCCCTCAGTTATGTGCTCCTGAAAGGGACTGGGACAAGCAGTTCTCTTCCTTTCCTTCAGGGAGGGGATGCAGCACAGCCGAGCCTGCTGCTGTGTCACTCCGGCACCGGGCTGGCACCACGGAACCTACCTGTGAGTTATGCAACTGAGGAGGAGCTCCTGCTCTGCAAGGCACACGGTGGTGCCAGGGCAGCTCAGTCCTGCAGTGCCCTTTCTGGAGGCAGCTAGGGCCTGCACTGCTCTTTTTACACTGCAGGTGAGGCAGAAACTTGATGGAAGTTGGGCTGCCTGAAGCTACAGCCTGAGGTCTCATAACAAACCTGGCACATGAATAAGTTCTGTGAATAGTCGAGTACAGCAGAGCATCAAACCATACAAGTTTGGGCAGTAAATAATACAAGTAAGAGCCAAGTGGACTTCTGTGAGGACAAAACCCAGTGGTCAATCTCAGCCCCGCTTTTGTGAGAATATGAGATAATTTTTAGATGCTGGGAGTGGTCTCCAGTTCCTAGTTTTCCCCAGTTTTGAATAGCCATTATTGCCTACAAAGCCAGGAAAGCCTTGGGAGGAGTTTCTAGGCTGATTCTGCAGGACAAGAAGCTTGGTGACACAAACACCAGTGGTGAGAGAACTGAACCTTGTGCAGCTCTTTCAGCTGCAGTGTGCGTTAGAAACTGAAACAAGCAATGGGGGAAAAGAGAAATAAGACGGCTTCCCAAAGGAGATGTGTATTCCTGTACCTTAACCAGCGGATGGAAAGTGCCTCAAGCCACGTTGGTAGAACCTTCAAAAGAGCAGGAATGGGGACTGTGGGCAGAGCAGAGCTGAGGGTTGTGTTTTACTCCTGGCACTCAATGGAACAAGTGACATTTCCATGTGCATCTGGAAGGGGTTTGAGGCCCAGCTCTGTGTTAGAGGGTGGAATCTGCACGGTTCCGGAGGGAGGCAGTGCCTGTGAACCGCAGCAGTGCTCTGCTGCAGGTGTTGTGGCTCTGCTGGTGGCACCTCCCTAAGCCATTGTCCGGTGGAGCAAAAGAGACACTGTCAGTGTATCCTGGCTGCTCCTGAGGGCTGGAGCCATTTTCAGTGGGGTCCATGCGAGGGACCACAGCAGTGGGGCAGGGAAGAAGCGCTGAGTTAGGCTTGTTTATCAAGTGATCTCCTCAGCTGGGCCTCAGCTATTGCCTCCTGGCTTGGACAAGGGGATGATTCCCTGTGGAAGAAAGGCTGTGGGAGATGAGATGGCACAGAGATGACTGCTGTTTTCAGGAACTGAAGGCCCCTAAAGCCTCATCCCAGCAAACATGGATTCACTGAAGCAGCTGTACACCTTGTCACATCTTGTGTGAAGGCCTACATCTACCTGTCTACTAGATATTCAGCTGATAGGATAAGTGATGTCCCTACAGTTAAGCCGAAGCTGAAATTCCTCGAGGGGCTCAGAAGGCACAGTTCCAGCTCTGCTGCAGTCACTCCAGGGCATTCCATGACTATTTATAATGGTCTCTGTGGGTTTACTACTTTACAGATTGTAATGCAACTCACTGCCATGGGGGAGAAAAATGCAACACTAAAGCATGACATGCTGCCCTTTGGCCATCAAACCGTGTGGTTCGTGTCAGGCTGTGAGGTGGAAGCGTCTGGTTCACAACAGTGATTTCAGGGTGTTTTCCTGCCTCTTTCTCCTCCTGTTTTCCTCAGCTGTGCTATATTCTAGCCACTATTCTGTCCTCAAACACAGAAGCATCTCTGTTGGGAAAAAATAACTAAAGCTGTGCTTGTAAAGACCAAGAACAATGAAAGAGTGTATTAATCCATATGCCCTTGTTTTTAACCCCTCCTCTGATTTCAGTCAATAATATACAGATTTCAGCAGAGGTCAGAGACAGATCAGATCTTTGCTTGAAAAATGTTTGCAGCTTGTCAGTTTTACATTTTGACAACAGAATCAAGTTCCTGAATTTTCAGAAGAGCTCAGCACCTGACATGTGGTCAGTATAGTTTGTTCTTCTGAAAACCAGTATTGTGCTTCCTGATAACCACATAGGACTCACCCATACAGCTAAAGGCTCGCATTAGAACTTTTAGAAGTGCCTGCTTGGTATAGGATTAGGCAAATTTACAAATGGCAGACCAATAATTTGATACTTTCTTAAGAAAGCAGATAGGAGTAGGACGCCGAAATGCCCTCTGCCTCCAAAAATCATTCCATAGCCCTGTATCATTTGAGTGATGTCGAAAATCCCATTTTGAATCCTAGTCTTGGCTCCTTTTTTGCAGTTGAACATAACTCATTGACTGTTGTGGTAGCTGTTCTTGAATAGTCAATTTTTAAAGCCTCTTCTCCAATAACAAACCTTCCAAAAGTGTATTGAAACCAAAAACCTGTCTGAAAGGCACTTATGTTACACCTAAGGTAGGTATACCATGAATTTGGTCCTGTATATTCCACATTCTTGTACACACAGTCTATATTATTAATCATTGGGTTGTGTGTCAAGACTCGAGGTTCTTGAATTTCAACCTAAGGATATGAGTTACCAACCCAACCAAGCAAGTGAAAATCTTCTAAGTTATTGCAGGAAATTGCCATCACTACCAATTTGTAAGGAGTTTCCTGTGTTCTTGTTAACCAATTCCTTTCTGTATCATATATTTATGCAAAACCAAATCTGTGTGTGCAGTGTGTGCTGTCCCATCAAAGTGTGACCTGTGTGGTGCATGTCTGTGTTCCATACCCTTGGAGAGTATCTTCAGATATTAGGGAATAATTACTTTGCTCATTAGGTTCAACCTGTCCTGTTTTAATACCTAGGGAAATAGGAAGAGTTTGGATTTGAGGGAAACTGTATGCTAAAGGAATCCAAAGTTAAACAGTTAAGAATTTATATGGAGTGCGGGTGTTTTCTACTTAGTAAACCACTGAAACTTCCTGGGAAGACAGCATCTCAAAATCCCCCCATATTTTCTAGGCTGTTACTAACACAGGTGCTGATGCAAGGGTTTCAGTTTAATTTTTTCCCCATGGTTTTAGGTGCAATAACTTTCTTTTTTTTTCCTGATTGAGGCATTTATTGTGGAGAGCAGTTCTGCACAGAGGGTTCCTCGTTATCCTGCTGGCCCAGTGGAAGAAGGATGATGTGAGACCCTCTGAGCAGGTAGGAGCACTCTTGTGAAGGGAAGGTTGAGTGACAGTGTTCAGACAGGCGTGACTGAACGTCTGGAGAGACACGAGCCTCCCCTGGGCTCAGCCAGCCTGTTTGCTGCTGCCATGCCACACTTCCACTTTCCAGGTTGCACAGCTGAGCTCAGGGGCTGTACGCTACATTTTGGAAATTGGTGAGTTCTCCTGATTAAATGCATACAGGAATGGGGTAAAACCCCAGATCTGCTGATGTCCTTTACTCCATGTATCACTTGTCTGTAGGCTCAGATGAGTTGAATGCAACAGCTACTCATATCACTCAAATCCCTCCCAAAAGTCAATTTTTGGCATTGCATGACCATTCCTTTTAATTAAAAAAGCACAGAACACCCCAGCTAACTACTTATTTTGCATTGCATACTGGGTATTCTAATAGAGAAAAAAGATTACCTTCTGATGTGCTGGGTGGAGTCCCAGACTGGGTCAGTTTTCTGTTGTGTAGGTGTGAGTTGAGGGTTGATGTACTGCTCTTCCCACTTGCAGAGTAACGAACTGCTGGGCTGAAATCAATTGTTCAATTGTCTATTCAATTGTCTGGTGTCTAATATCACATCATTTTAAGGGAGAAGAAGAGGTGGGTTTACCTCAGGTTTAGCAACAGCTGAGCTATTTCACAGGAAGGACTGAAATATTTGGAGTATGTGTTTTGGCTGAGCTAGAAAGCAGGCCAGGCTACAGAAGGAGGTCTGTAACTCTAAAAAGAGCAGAACTAGAGGGAGAAAAGAAATTGTAGGGCTACAGAAGGCCTGGCTTCTGATCTAGTTCCCCTACTTTTGCCCCTCATAGCCCTGACTGCTTTTGTTTCTCAGCTTTGTCCTTCTAACTCTATCAGTGTCCCACTCCCGATGATTGCAAAAAGCACTGGATTTAGTTGAATGGCTTTGCAGCAGCGCGTGTTGGATGTTTTGAGGCACAATTTAATCCTTTGTTTCTGTAAGGTACTAACTAGCTATTTCCAAATCCTCTGGTGCCGCTGGAGAGTGATTTCTTGGAAACTTTTCTGCTGAAAGACAGAGCTCATGAGATATAATTAACACCAGGCTAAGTGCTACTTAAGCACCTGGTGTTGTTTATATTCTGAGTTATGCAGACTTTACTGTTGATTTTGTCACGAGTAGGCACATGCCATTGTCATGCTAGACTTTAGATGACTTTATCCTTGTTATCTTAGAACTTCACTGTTCTGCCTTAGTTAGGATCTGAACTGAGGAAGTTTTCATTTCAGCTATAGCTGTTACTATTATTGCAGTTTTAAAATTATACAGAGGTTGCTGAATGCTAATTAATGGGGGTTTGAAGCTAAATGTAAGCACTGAGGAATGTGGGGATGTGTCTCTCATTTGACATCTGCACCAGACTGGATTAAGCTTTCTAGAGTTTTCCTCCTCTTTAGAGATGTTCTTAGACGTGATGTCAGAAATATTTGTTAAAAAATTCTATAGTCTGTCTTATGCTGAACAGTGGCATGAAGGAACAAAGTGGAAAAGGGGCATTGAGGGTTAGGATACTGTGGTTATTAAGTAACTTTGAAGTATTTTATACATCTTCTGATGGTTCACGCTGAGGCTTTTCTAAGGTCAGTATTTGTTCAGGTTCTACTTGTAGAGAAAGAGAGCAAACAGGACAGAAATGAAGAACAAACCAGAAATGTAGTTCAACATATTTACCTTGTTACTAGTTTCTTGATGTCCCTACTGAAAAGGAAACAGGGGGAACCTTGGAAACCCGAGTGTTTTTGGCTGTAGTTAAGTTAGGAGCACCCTGGTGAATTATTTTTCCCTTCTCCAGTCAGGACTGTGGCCTGAACTGTAGATCAAAGAAGAGCAGCACTTTGCTTAATCTGGCATAAAAATCTACTTTACCCCAAAGAGACAAGAAGAAAAAGAAATTGAGGCCCAGGCTCCATGGCAACTCTGAGTTAGGTTGTTTAAATGGTTGGTAACTATAACAGTTTAAAAAAATCTTGGAAAGATATATTGCTACCATATTGGAAAGGACATTGCACCCCAAGCCAGGGTTGTTTCCTGCTGTTCCAGGGAATGTTCATAGCAGTGCCTGCATTGGCTTCTCCCCTGTTTTCCTCACAGTATTGCAAAGAATAAAAGGTGGCCAGCTGATACGTCTTCAGGTCTGATTCAGAAAATGTGTGCTGAAGACGCAAGCGGTGCTTTTCTTCTTTGAATCTGTTCTGCATCACACGCTGACTGTACAGCCGCTGAGCCAGGGAAATGAGACATGGCAGGTCCCCATTTGTTGTGGGTGTGACCTCATGGCAGCCAGTGCCCGCTGGTGGCACTGAGCTCTAGTGCAGTGTTTGGAGCAGCCAGTGCCCGCTGGTGGCACTGAGCTCTAGTGCAGTGTTCGGAGCAGCCAGTGCCTGCTGGTGACACTGAGCTCTAGTGCAGTGTTCTGAGCAGCCAGTGCCCGCTGGTGGCACTGAGCTCTAGTGCAGTGTTCGGAGCAGCCAGTGCCCGCTGGTGACACTGAGCTCTAGTGCAGTGTTCCGAGCAGAGGCTGCACTGTGACCCTGCGTGGTGCTGGCAGGTCCTGCCTGCCACATGCAAACCTCCCGGCTGCTGTGATGGCGGACTTGAAACCAGTCCAGGATTCCTGAGTCGCTGCTCCTGGTGAATCTCCTCAGTCCACATCTTGCTCATCAGACCAAAGCCTTGACTACCTGCTGCTGAGCGATCTGGGCTGATCAGTGTTCTGGTTCAGGCCAGTCCAGGTGGGGAGCTTACCTGGGGTCTGGGTCAGTCTGGTTAGAGCACACCTGCAGCAACTGGGAGTCAGTCATGATACTCCTTATTATGCACTTATACCAATCACCCACACCTTGCTCATCTTTTACCACAAGCTGCTTATTTAGCCACAAGCCTATGCCCTGGGGTACTGAGCTGGGCTTTTCCAGAGCTGGGCAAGCAATTCCAGGTGAACAGAGATCCCCATAATGAATTTATGGCCAGCACTTTGGCTGTTGTCTTGCTCGTGCCTGTAAGTGCATACTCAGGTTATCCTGTGACAAAGCTCTCTAAAGTCCTTCTTGGAAGGGAATCCTGCTTCCTGCCTGGGTAGCTGGATCCTTTTATTGCTTGACTATCTGGTTTTTTAGGAAATTAATGAAAGTTAAATTTAAATTAATATCAAACCCAAATATTCTTGCTATCAGCAAAGCTGGCTACATTCTGTTCTACCACCAAGTGGCCAGAGAAAAAACATGAATGTCAGTCTACTTCATAACCACTATTATCTACTGCAAAAGAAGAATCCCGTCCTGTTCTCTCTTTGGAATGGAAAATAAACACAGTTCCATCAATCTTTATCCTTCAGCAATGTTTTGAACGTTCTTATAATTCATGATGGTCTCTTGTCCATCTATAGCTGTGTTACAGTGGGGTAGCCAGAGCTGGATATCTGAACTTGAGGCAAGTCTGGCACTACAAGGACAATGACGTTCCGTTCTTCACCTATGAGAAAATTCTGGGATGAGATGTTTTTCCCCTCCTTCTCCTTGTTCTGTTGACATCAACTTGTTGACCAAAATTCAGTTAGCATTGTTGAAATCCCTTCTCTGAATATTGCTGCCACTTGTTTGTATCTGTTTAAATTGTTTGCTATAGATTGATTTTGTACCTCTCTATTTTTTTCCATCTGGATACAGATGGTCTTTTTCCCAGTTTATTGAAATTGTTGACTTCTAATAATATCTGCTAAAATGGCGACTGTCTGTCTCTAAGGGCTTTTTATGCCAGTGGCTCTTGAAGCTGCAGCTGATGTGCCCCCTGTGGACCTACATGCAAAGAGTTTGACAGAAAATTGCAGTTAGTTTAAGAGGATTTTCTAGATATTTTATACCAAATTGTGGTGATTTGAATCTACATTTGATTTCCCTTCCATGCTTTGACAACGTTATGTGGGCCAGGATTAATAACATTGCTTTGTTACTTTACTTTTCAAAGTAAATCACCCTAATGCTTCCCCCTCAGTCACAGGTTCCATCCCAATAGATGGAACATAATAAATTTGCTCCTGACCATTCTGTATTGACAGATTTTTTTCATAATTCTACTATCCTCTGGTTACTTGTAAAATGACTGTTCTTTTTTTTTCCTTTGCATTTTTCTACAAGGTGCATTTAAGTAATTTGCAGTTTACTGAGCTGCACTTTTAAAGATGGTTCCTGTGTTTGCCTTCTGTTTGTCCAGAACTTTCCAGAATTACATGAAGATCAATACTATTTATTCACAGTTTAACTGTTACAGCTACTTTTGAGCTGCTTCAGGGCAGACTTCATCAGCCCTACACACTTGGTTGTGTTCAATTTAAGTATCTCAGGGTGACCTGAATGTGGCTTCCGTGAGGTCTGGAATTTGTGTTGTTCTCTCCCCAGAGCCTGTTGGCACAGAAGGAGGCCTGCTGCCATTCCCAGCTCCTGGCTTTATGGGCATGTGGTGATCCAAGCCCTGTGCACAGAATCTGTTCCACAGCTTGGATAATTTATGATGTTTCCTTTTCTCTCCGGGGAAAGAGGATTTAGCACGCAGCCCCCCAGTTGGGCTGTACTGACAGAAGTGTTATTTAACCTGCTTTGTCTTTGTTCTGGACTGTGTCTTTCTCTTGATAGGAAAAATTACCTTGAGTCACCATTAATCTTTTAGTGAATGTGGAAGTAAAGAAGGCATTGATGACTTTCTTATTTTTTCCCTTTCTGCTTTTTATGTGTGGTGTATGTAATTTGTTTCGCAGTTCTGTCCCCGATTTTTTTTACTCTTCCTCAAACGCTCTTCCTTGATATTAACCCTTACTTGTGTGTTGCTATTTCCATGTTAGTGTTCAATTTTTTGGAGTTAATTAAGATCAGAGGCATTCCATTTCCCTTCTGTCAGTTTGCCACTGTATTCTTGGTGCAGTCTCTCCAGAAAATTCCAGCTTTACTCTACCTTGCTTCCCATGGGAAGTCTTTCCAAGAGACCAATCTCCCCAGCTTGCTGCCATCTCCTGTTTTGCAGTCCAGTGTCCAATATTACCTTTCCCCTGACAGCAAAACATTTGAGGTCATGATTCTCTTTCATCCAAGTTATCTTCTGGTTGCAGTGTTCAGCCAGTCCATTCCTGCCAGGTAGGAAGGTGTTCAAGGCAGCGGATGGCACGGTTCAGCTCCTCCATTCGTGAAATAAATGTGTTCCTGATGCACTGGCAGAGTGGGGTGAGCAGCCTTTGACTGGCAGTGTTGCCTTTCCAGAGGCTTCCTGGCTCATTTTCCATGAGCTCTGGGCAACTCCTGTTATTGCTCTGGGGAAGTTTCTAACCACACCGGACGCCTTTTCCTCCCTCTGACATAACATAACATAACATAACATTTCAAACTCCCAGATAAATCAAAACTTTTGCTGGTGGGAGCTGCATTTACGAAAGACAAAAGTATATTTGAGCTGCCAACTGCTGTTTGTATTCATCCATGTTTGTGATCCCTGTCAGTTGCTGTTAGGGAACAAACTTGACGCGTGTGGATTTTGATTCGCGTAAAACCACAGAGAATGCGGTGTTTGATCTGAACATCTTAGAGAGCAAGGGGGATTTGGTACGTGAACAAAACTCCTCACTATTCCCTTGGGTAAAGGCTTTGCACATCCACTCAGAGGGCAGAAACAACAGCATATGACTTAGGTGCCCAATTACACCGTGTGTGTCACCAAGGAGCTGAACGAGCAGCTCTCAAATGCTCCTTAGTCTGAAAACAGCCAGTTCAAAGCTCAGCAAAAGGCACAATGCAGTCAGGGCAATCGGATGCTTTAATGCTTTGGGAAACAAAAAAGGGCTAAATTTGCAGCTATCCTGAAGGAATTATCTGTGAGGTCTATCTGCAAATAATAATTTAATCAGCTTATTTGGCTGCCCATGGTCACAAAGCTGTAATTGATTAAAAATGATCCTTTTTGTAACAAAATAAGGCTGAGGAATAAAAACGAGATTCTAAGGTGATTCTAATGTGTCCTGCTCTGGCAATGTGATAAGGAGCACTTCTGTAGAAAACCAAAGAATCTCACAGCAAAAGGTTTGGGGACTGTTACAGAGAAGTCTTTTCAGACTTTAGGGCAGTTTAGACTGAATTTGGACTTTTTTCTCCTTTCTTTTTTTTTTTTTTTCCCCTTTCGTTCCTTTCTTTTTTTTCCCAGTGTATTCATGTTTCCTTGGGAGCTGAATGGGGGAAAGGAACTTCTTTCAAAGGTCACATGGCTCACTTCCAATTCTGATAGATAAAGTCAACCCGCTTGGCCCCACCAACAGGAAATAGGATGCTGCCCCTTTAAGCGGACTGTAAGGAGTATGGAATTACGGCTAACTTGGTTTGGAGCCTTTGTGTAAGGCTTTCAGGAAGAGATAAACCATTAATCATGCACAATTACTCTGACCTTGCATGAACTAAAGCCTCTCTGAACACATAAGATTACGGTCTCTGGGGACCTTGAGACACTGACACGATCGGCTCGTCCGAGGGCACTGGAAACGGCTGCACAAAATGGCTGAAAGCTTGGCCTTGCTTTCCTTCCCTTAAACCCCAGTCTGTCTTTCCACCCAGGACACGGATTCATCCACCTGCTTGCCATGCAAACTAAGGAGAAGTCGTTTCCCTTGCGCCAGGCTTTGAGTTCATGAGTGGAAATGATGGCAGTGCTGAAGAGAATAAATTACATTTGAGTTTTGAGGAGATGTTTTTTAATACTTACTGAGTTGGAGCATCTTACACTTATTTCTGCTCTTTCCCTCTTTTTCTCTTAGCAAAGCTTGTAGTACAAGTGTAATGGTCAGTGGCAGAGGTTCTTAGGTAGCTCTGCAGTGTAATTCACTTTCGCTGCTGTTACTCCTTTCCTGGTGCCAGCCTCACCTGTTCTAAAATTAGATTTTAGATTATGATTTTCAGGGTCAGTTAAATTCCCTCTGTTAGTTTTCTTTAGGATTTCTTTGATCTCTTAAACTCCTTAAACAACTATGTCTCACACACCTACTGTGATATACTTTCCTCTGTCTCTTCTTTTCCCAACTTCTGGCACTAGCAGCAATATGTAAAATAATAATAACAATGATAAATAAGCAATTAAGCATATACTCATTAAGTAATTATTGATTTTAACGTGTCATTTTTCAAAATTAGGGTGAGCTAAAAATGCACATGAACAGTTGCAGAAGCTCAGCTGACTCAGTGAAATGCAGTTCCTTGTTTGTTTGATCCTTCTTCCTGTGTTTGATCCCTACAGCTTCATTCACTTATCAAGTTTATACTGCTAAAAATATTTTACTGACATATGTGATCATTTGATGTTATTTACTGCAGTGTGACACCTATTTTGAACTAATTTTACATTGCTGTAACTATCTTTCCTCTGTCCACTGAAGGAGCAAATTTCTGATTTTTCAGAGGTGTGGTTTTAAGAAGATGGAGATGGCTCGTCCTGCATTAAAGGACTGGACAGGGGATTCTGAACAAAAACATTTGTCTAGTTCTGACCAGTGCCTCTGTATTGCTGCATAAGAAGATGGGTAAGTCCAAAAGGAATAAATATGGTCTTCACAGAGTGAATGATGAAGAGAATGTGTATTAGGAACTTCTCCCTTAAAAGGGATTTAGAAGGTAGAATCATAGCATTGAAGAATGTCCTGAGCTGGAAGGCACCCACAAGGATCACTGAAATCCAAAAGGTAGGCATAATTAAAATACCACAAGGACAAGAATAGCAAAGGAATTGCTTTACCAGGTGAGATCTCTGGCAGCAATGTCAGACTTGTTGCTTCAGGACATCAGTCGCTCTCTAACTCTGAAGATAAATAAGGAGAAATTCTTTTATAAGAAGGGTTTCTCCAGATTTTTTGCTGCAAGCCTTTGGCACAGTGTCCCTGAGTGTTTTCATAGACATGGGTTTGGTAACAGCTGATTCTGGTTTGTATCAGAAGGATATTAAAAGGCTCCCTGTGCCATTAGGCATTGAGGATGGGAGCTGTCCAGTCCTAGCTGGAGAAGACACACACTGTGCTGCTCTTCTTCATGGATGTTTTATTAAGGTTTTTTCCTTCTTTTACGTTTTCCACTAACGTGTTCTAAACATGCAGCCAATGGTTAAAGAGGTGCTGGTTCTCAGAAATATTCAGCAGAATGTAAACTCCCTGAAAACAGAACAAAACCGCGTGGTGCTAAGGGGCAGACTTGTCCTGATTGCGGTGCTATGGGGCCACAAGTGCTCATGGCATTTTTGGGCAGCTTGGGCCCACAGCCAGGTTTCAGAGAGGCACGGATCCCAACCCTGTTCCTCTCTTAGGAAAGGGGCTGTGGAAGGGATGGGAAATAGTTGTGAGAGGGAAAAGGCAGGAGCTTGCTATTAGGAGGGGATGAGGGAAGTCTGTGCTGCAGGAGCCAAAATCAAACAAAGGTAGATTCTCATCTGATGTAGCCCAGCTGAAGTCAGTGTCAGGGTTGCATCAAAATCAGGCCTGAAGGGAGCAGTATCAGGCCCACGTTGTTTTTCTGCTTTGTTTTTAGTCCTATTGCACCTTGTTGTGACCAAAGATGTGGAAAGATCTGTTGTAGCAGGTTTTAAAGTGGAACTATTCTTTATTTGAAGGGAAAAGGACAACCCACTGCTTTTTGGGTTGAGTCCAGGTGTGCATTCTGTATCTACCCTGCAGTGCTGTCTGTACAGCTGTGTAGCTCTTCCTGAGGCAGCTGTTAACAAGCTGGCCTTGATACTTGTGTCTGTGCTGCCAGAACCATGATAGACTCCATGTGTGCCTTCTCCAAAAATATTAGTGACTCTGCCTCTCGCTATACTCCTAGGAGTACTGATGCTCACTGCCTTAAAACTACCTCAGCCATGTGTATTCAACCTGTTCATGCTTTGGACTGAAAAGGTGGGTTTTTTCTTTAGTTGTAGATTTGATTTTACAAAATCTAAAATCTCATTGTACGGCTTCTGCAAGTAAACCTGTCCTGGTCTTACCATTCTCCATTTGGAATCCGAAAGGCTTTGTTTGTTTGGGTCTGAGGGATAAAAATGGGGAGAGAGACAGTCAGGCAGCAGAGATCTGTGTAGATTATTCTCTGCTGCCGGCAGTCCAGGTGACTCAGTTAAAGCAGTGGAAGAGCTGGCTGAGGGCTGTTCCGTCCTAATAGGGAAGAGAGAACTCCAGGGGTTAAAGGCAAGAGCATCCCTTTTATAATTAGGACAGATCAGAAGTGGAGCAAAATGTTCTTGCAGCTGAATCAGCTGCCCTCTAACCAGCCTGGAGTCTGGAGCTGGGGCCTGATGGACACTTGTACAGAATGCAATTTAATCTGTAATGGCTGAGGAGGACTCCTCAAAGTCTGCGGCAAATGGCAATTATTGTCCCTTTTTGTCACATCCCCCCCAACCAAAACAAAAAAAGAGGAAAATTAATGAAAATAACAACAGGGAAGGATCCTAACTAGCATGCCCTGCCTCCCCCTTTCTCTTTAAAAATCCTCTGCAATATAGTGACTGAAATGAGCTGCCTGGTATAATAAAATCTCTGGAGCACCAATGTGAAACAAGAATTCCTCCCCCACACACAGGCACACACACCCCTGCTCCCTAATGAGCAGGGAGACGCCAGCTCGGGGGCTGCAGCCAGTGTTAAATTAGCAGAGAAGGCCATCGAAGTGGGCTGACTCCAGCGTAAACTGCCTTAAGTGTCTGTTTATTAAATCACACCAGCGCTTAGAGTCTGCCCTGCTGCCACATCAGAGCTGTCTGCACACAGACAAACCCTGGCCAGTCCCGGGGGAACCTGGGCCAACTGGATACTGGTGGTAATAAAGGCAGGGGGAGGAGGCAGCAGCCCTCACCAACAGCCCCTCGTTAGGCTCCATCATGGGTTATTCTTCTAGAGCAGAAAATCCTTTATTTAGGGTCACTGTTCGCATTTGTAGCGGTGGGGAAACCATAAAGTTGTGTTCCTCTCTCCTTGTTAGGAAGCAGGAGTCGAGGCAGGCATTTGCTTGCCAAACTGCTGTGTCTGAGCCTTGGAGAGTTGCTTTCCTGTGGCAGTCCTTACAGAGAAGTGGGGCCTTCACTTTCAACTCAATCTTTCAGTTACAGGTTGTTAATACTCAATGATTTTCTAAAAGAATTCCCTGGTGTCAATCGATCTAAGCTTTTGGAAATAAAAAATTCTGCTGGTCAAACCTTAAGTTATCATATTAAAGCAGGGAAAAATCAAAATTCTTCTGTATATTTGCACAGTAAGGGAGGTACAGTAAGGGTTTGATTCCAGATGGGATTTCTACACTTGCCTGCTAAACAATAATATTCCATATTCTGCAGTTAAGGCAGACAGGAGAGAGATATTCAAGCTGGAAACCTTGTTCTGTGAGTCAGGAGACATCACTTCTATTGCTGCTAGTTCTGAAACGAGAGCCCTACTACATTCCCTTCTTTCTCAAGGACTGGTTTTTAAACACAGTTGGAACCAGGGCTGCTGGTTTATGACTCTGCTGCTTCCATTACCAATGGGCCAGTCTTGCTCTCTACTCTACACTTCCAAGAGAAGTATTCATTCCTGCATAAATCCCCAGAAAGAAATCTTGGGGAGAAGTGGATAACCCTCTCATCCCCTATGGAGGCATAGAATGGAGTTTTGGAAAAGTGTCTGAAATAGAGTTTGTTCTTGTGAATTGCATGGACTTGCTGAAGAGCTCTTAAATTTGCCATCCTACCACTTAGGCTTGATCTTTCTCTGTGATGAGATTTTTAAGCTTCAAACAAGTTTCATCCATGTGTTGTCTGGTCAGGATGTTGAATGTACAGCACGGAGCTCCATTTTTTTGTTTTAACTAACAGGTGATGCTTCCATACTTGTGTTCCCTACTCAGCCTGCTGGTTTCTGTCTTCCATGAGGGATTTTTGCTGCTCATAGGCTTCCAGAGGCTCCATTGCAGCCCAGATGCCACTTTCTGTGAAAGCAGGTTCAGAGTCATGGTCAAGCATCCTTTTGTGAGGTAGCCCATTGCCACTGGAGACGAGCAGCAGTTGTTGAGCCAATCTGTATCAGGAAGGAGCCATGTAAAGTTTAATATGAAGTGGTTGGGTTAGCTGGCAGAAAGGGAGAGGTGGGCTGTTTTCCATTTCCCTTTAAAATGTCAAACACTAATAGTCTCTTCCGATCATCCTGAGATTGCCAAATAATTGACTCCCGCCTACAGCAAAAACCTCCCTGATCCGCAAAGCAGGAAGCTGATGACAGCAATTGCCTGAACGTATCCAAATTAGTCAACCCCTGGCAACCCCAGCAGGGTCAGCAGTGGCAGCCCAGGGGTCGCGGGGCAGCAGGAGATGGAGGTTGGAGATTGCCCTGCTTCCTGTGCCCTCTCATGCCTCCAGGGCACAGCAAGGACGTGAGGGATTCCCAGCTGGGGCAGCCAGCACCTGAACTGCGTGTCCAACAGAGATGTGTTTATCCAGAGGATCTGCTGTAAATTAGCCAAAGCAGGGGCTTAGGGGCAGAGTGGGGAAGTGCCTGTCCCTGCAAGTGGCAGCAGAACACGTGTGTGGGGGGCGAGCTGGTGTCACACATCTCCTGCTGGGTTTTCTCCAGGCTTCCCCTGCTCTGCTGTGTGGAGCTGAGCTGTTAACAACTCGCTGGGGTCTGTCCCAGGGCTGGATTGTTTCTTCTGTAGCTTCATTTGTTCTCCCACATCTGTGCAATTGATTGCAGGAAAATGTATGGACATAGAGTATTTAGGAATATGCACACAGCCCTGGAGCTCAGAGAGGAGCCAGAGAAGGGTGTCCGCCAAGGCATTCCTGAGCCTCTTTAACACATCCAGTTTCGTGTGCTGGGTGGTTTGGTTTTATAAAGTGGTGGCAGTAAAGCAGCAAAGAATCTCTGGCCCCATTCCCCTCTCTCTTGCCTTTGAAAGGACTTCTGTGTGCCTGTGACTTCTTGAAGGCAACTCAAGCATCTAGGGGTTGTGGCCTTTTCATAAGATTATTTTAGGACTCGGAGAGAGGATAGAGGGAGAAAGAGAGAAGCACTGTCTAAGAGCTCCCAAGCAATACCTCTGTTGTTACAGGCAGGATGAGAAAGTTTTAAGAGCAGGCTCTTTGTGTGCTAGGCTGTATTCCTGTCTGTGCTTCCCAAAGCAAAGGAGCTGGGGACAGGGAGCCTGCCCTGACAGCTCCCTGAGCGCGCTGCTGCAGGTCAGGACCTCTGCCCGGGGAAGGAGCACTGCCTGTGGGCCTCCCACGTCTGCTCACGGAAAGCCTGGCTGGATGCTCTGTCACACTCTGACAAAGGTCACTTTTACATCCTGTCTTCTGAAAGGTCACAGCATGACCCCAGGTGCAGGAGAAGAGGAGGAAGGACAAGGCAGCTTTCTCCTTTTTATTTATTTTTTTTTATTATTTTTTATTTTTTAAAATTTGTTACCACTACCTGAAAAAAATATACTTTATCTTTGCTCTTGTACTGCCCCCTCTCTCGACCTGCACTGGCACCTTCTCTTCCTAAATGCTACTACAGCATAAGCTCTCCCGTTATAGGTTTCAATGGCCGGTTACTGGATTTTCTCCTCTTTCTCCACTTCGTTCTCTCTGCAGATCTGTAGCTGTTGTCCCTCAATGAATAAGCAAACACTTCCAACCTCGCTGTGCCCTCCAGATGTAAAACTCTCTGAGCACAGTTCTTCACCACAGCTTGTGTAAGATGCATGAGCACAAACTGCTACACGGATAGTTTTCCTCCGAGGGCTGGGCAGGGGGAAGGTACCAATCCTTCTCTTACTCATCCCAGTAAATAGCAGTACATGGATGCATCTCCTGAAGGGAAAACCGCCTTCCCTTGCTCCTTTCTGGCAGCAATCACACAGGTCACTGGGGCAAGGAGGACAGGTAAAGGCCAGATGCTCAGGTGTCACACACTGCTGCAGAGTCGTGTCCCAAAGTAGGATTCACTGAATCCACAGCTAGAGGATGAAAACCATTTGTTTTTTTTGATTTAAGTAAGGCCCAACGGTTAACAAGACTTTTATGTGCAAACCCATAGAACTAGTGTCTTTAACTGATGCATCACCCTCCCAGCATGATTTGAAATTTTTCCCTCTCACATAATTTGCAGCAGCAGCGGAATTATTTTCTGCATTTCAGATGCTAATGGAAGGGATAAATACAGGGGGTTTCTCGGTCTGCTCATCTTAATTCCTTTCTTAAGGTCTGGACTGAGATGGTGGACATGATTCTCTATTTGGGGACTGCAGGGACTTGTCACAGATGCTGAACATGGTCCTTCAAACAGCAGACATGGGCCATTTAAGTTTTAGAGACCTAGTTGACTTTGTGAGGGTGATAACTTGATACAAGTTATTTTATTTACAGCATTCGTTCTTCACACAGAATTTCCTTAAGATGTTTAAGTAGAGATATAAAGAGTTAGAGAAACATGGAGGAGTCTCTTTTCAGAGAACTCACTATAACTTTTGAACAGGAAACAATCTGTCCTTGGCTTATCTTTGAAAAACAGATAGCCAAGTTTTCACTTTAAAACTTAATGATTTGCATCTATCTTAGATCTCTCTGTAAGGGCTCTTATTGCTCACATAGGTGAGTCATATCTCTCAGTATGTTTTTTAAGACAGTGTTCCTTCAATAGAGATACTGCCCAAAGTAATTAAGTATCTCAAAACTGTCTTACTTTCATTTGTGCTAATACCCTAAAAAATCCACATCTAATTCGCAGGATCTCAAAGGAAATTGATGCACCTTGCAGACTACCCACAAGGCGAGTGTACCTGTTCCTGGCCTTTAACTAAGCAGATCGATGGAATTCTTGTATATTGGCCAGACCACAGGAAAGTCAAATTCTGTGGAGAAGCAGGAAGTTGTATAAGGTCAAAAACTAGGTCATGGCTGAGCTGGGAATGCCAATGAACTGGGCTACCTGTTGAGCAAAAGACGGAAGAAATAGCCATGATGAAGAGTACCCAAAGGTGGTTTTCCAGGTTCCCAGTCAGAAAGGAGACTGTTCCACTAATTGGGTCTTAAAAGGTCTTTTCTATTCTGTTTAAATTCTTACAATATGCCCCTCACCGAGATATGAGGGTGTCTGTCTAAGGATGTCTCTCTTTTCATTCTTTTCAGCTGTGTTTGTTTTCCTCCCTCCCTTTCCCCATTCTTTGCAGGTTCCTGAAGAGCATTCAGACCCCATGAGGGGGTCTCTACAGATCTCCTAAGAAGATTAAGCTCTCTGAATATTTCATGCCCCTGATTGACAGCTCTTGAGGACCTCTTGTAAGGCTGGCGCCCGTATTCTTGTTTTAAAAAAAAAGAAAGGGAGACAAGAAAATCACATCCACAGAAAAAAATTGATCCTGTGGGCCCGACCTCTGCTGACAGAAGGCACTAGACAGAGGCAGCTCCTCCCGGCCATCTCCCCCTCCTTTCCCTCCCAGCAGTCTCTACTGTGAAATGAAAGGAAGGTAATGGGATTTTAAGAGGCAAGGAGCAGGCAGAGGAGGAGGAGGAGGAGGAGGTTGTGCCCCCTCCCCTGAGCCCCAGTGCTGCGGCTGCTGGGCACTCGCGAGCCATTGTGTCCCCGTCCCTGGCTCCCGCCCTGCCCGCGCCCCCGTCCCTAACGAGCTGCGGCCGCGCCGCCGGCCCTCATTAGGGCTGGGCCGGGAGCCGGGCCCGCGCCCCCCGTTCCGCCCCATTAAGGGCTTGCCCCGTCTGACAGCGGGGAAAGGGAGCCGGCGACCTGTAAATTCTCATCAGGCTGCTCGAGAGCCTCCCTGCCCCCTCAGTCAGCCCGCAATTGGCAGCTGAGGAGTTTCGCCTTTATTTAGAGAAGCAGGGCCAAGCGGATCTCACGTGCTGGGTTTAGGAGACGTTCCTTGGTGGAAACAGGGTGATGAGGATGATGGGGAGAGAAGCAGAAAGCAACAGCTCTGAGCCCTTCTTGCAGCTGGAGCACACTGAGATTTGCTGCTGTGCTTGCTGTAGATACCAGTGTAACACTGCAATGTCCTGTGTTCGTCTGCTCCATGCTCAGAAATTGCCACAGCTTCCTGCTGGCAAATTTATGGGAATCATCCGTGGTGCTGGGGATGCTGCACAATTATGACCATGCAGATAAATGGAATGGTCACTGCTGAGTGATTAGGAGACTCCACCAACTTTTGCAGCACTTTAACCTTTTCCTTGCTCAAGACTCCAGAGTTGCTGGACTCAGTTTAAAGTCTCCTCTTTGATGGTAGACTTGCCTTCTCAGCATGATTAATCTCTATTAAACCTGAACATCCTTTCTGTGTAGGTTCAGTGTTTGTGTGTGAGGTATGGCTGGACACTCCAGCAGCGGCACTTTGGACCATGTGAGCAGGGGACTCTTCGAGGTACATGTAAGATATTACTTGTAAAAGACATCTACAATTTTATAAAGCATCTGTCAAGCCAATTAGTTCTCCAATAACATCACCTTTTTAAAGTCAATTATTATTTTTACCAGCTGATTGATGTCCCATTTATTTGCAATAGCTATCTTGGTGGAATGCCAGTGCTATTCCTCAGTGATGCTTATCCTGCCAGTGTTCTCTGGATGGGGTGTGCACCCTATGTAGCAGCTCATTATTTTGGTTTGGAGGGACGAGAAGAGCATCTGGGTGCTGATAACCACCATGGACAAGATTCGTATGCAAATAGAATCAAAGGAAGCTTTGGCTCTTGATTAGTCTCACACCACTGGTATTAAGTTTTATAAGGGCTCAATTGTTAGGGCACAGTATTGTCACCCCCAGTTTAGTCCATGTGTCATTTGTTACTCCTGGCACTGCCACCCTGTGCCCTGCCTGTACGCCTGGGTGTGCTGGGCAGACAACAAATTGTTCCAGAACAGTGCCAATGGGTTTGGAGGAATTTAATCCTCTGCTACTGAAATGAAAAGATGGGACATGGACTAGATTTTCATCTTAACTGTAGCCACTGATATGAAGTGGAAAAAACTAGACAGGCTTCCTCACAACCCTACCAGAGTCAGGAAGATGGAATCCTGCATCTGGAAACATTTTTCTAGGTTTTGAAAGAGGAAGAACTATGCCTACGTTTTCTTGTAGTGCATATAATCTCTATAGAGAAAATCCTAGATCTAAGGTCAGTGAAACCCTTTTTAAATCCAGCTCTTTAGTATAAGGCTTTCCTGCCTGGTTCCTTAAAATCCCTTCCTCTACTGAGCTTCTCTGTCAGGCTGAGCAGAGCAGCTGAGAATGACAGAGCCTGAAGACAAAGCTACCCTTGAGTCATTCCCAGCTTCTGACATGGTTTGCTCAGTCTCTCTCATGGACACAGAGAAGGAGCTTTTCAAAAGTGACTGAATGCCTCCCATCCTCTCATCACTCCTCTTTCAATTTCAGATGAACAACAAATAAAGCAGGGAAGGCTGAAGGTCATTTTTCTCAACGGCAATCTGCTGGCCTACTCACAGACTTCTGCTTCTCATCAACCATGCTATTTCAACTGTAATTAAACTAGAGATGGTTTTTCTGGACGGAATCTCTGATGTTTGGGACTGATGGGATGTATTCACTGCCCAGCTCTGAGGTGTCTTACCTGCATTGATAAGATTAGGATACAAATCACACATGCTGTGCTCCTGCTCCAAATGCTCTGGAGAAGCCTGTTTGCCTCCCTCTTCTGTCTGCACAGAGACTTGAGGGAGAAATCCTTTCCCTGACTTAGAGAACTGGGGTATAAATGAGCAGGCAGTAAAAATACCCCTCAGTGCCACAAGAGAACTCTAAAGATCCTCGTGCACTCCAGTGTTGAAGTGGTCAAGGAGGTTTTGTGTCTTTTTCCAGGAGCAATTTCTCTCTCTTCTATGAAGTGTGGTGCCATATAGAGTTTATTGATAATATCACATTTTTCTGGACTAGTCCGAGGAAAATAGACCTCATCTTCTGTTTCTAGACATCTGATACAGGCCAACATATTGCTCTGCAATGCAGTCCTTAGCTCCCTACAGAACTGTGGAATAATACAAATTGGAAGGGATTTTTGGAGGTCATACGATCCAAGCTCAAAGGAGAAGGGTAGAGCAGTTCAGAATCCTGCTCCATCCTTAATCCCATACAACCATCTTTTCCCATTAGGGTTTCCAAGAGTCAGCACTGCTGCATCCTGCCAGCCCTCCCTGCTGAAGTGGCCTTTCTGCAGCGGCCGTGGCCAAAGGAGGCTGTGTGACCTCTGTGTGGAACTGTGGAACAGAGGAGGGCTGGGTTTGCTTCTGGAGTCCCAAAACTGGAAGTTCATGGCACTCATCCAAGTGGAAAACTGCACATAGCTATAGTGCTGGGTATGTTAAAAAGTGATTATCACAGTAATAGGAGGAGAAAACTAAGGGTTTTCATAAGGAATAAAAAAATAGTAATGGATAATCTATGTTCTTTTTGAAATGCTTATCCAGGTTCAAAACCAGAGTGAAATTTAAACTTGGTTTATAGGGTTCTGAAATTTCTGGATAATTTTTTCCATTTTAATTTGTGGTTAGGAATGGAACCAGAAAGACCAAGATACCTCACAATTTATTCGAGCATTTGGAGTTGTGAGCAGAAATAAAAATGTACTAGAAACATACAAGCTAATAATTTCCTCCAAGGTTTGGAGCTCAGTTTTGCAGAGTTGGGAGGTTTGCTACAGTTTGCAGTTAGACAGCAGCCAGGAGTGGGTCAAAACCAGGATCTGGGGTTGCAGGGATGTCTCTGTGACTGGAGCCCCATAAAGGCTTGAAGATTTTCTCCCCATCAGGTTGCACTTGTTGCTCTGCAGAGTCCAAAGCAGGCTGGGAGAGTCACTGCCGTTGCCTTCCCTCATAAGAAGAGATTTTTCGCTGGATGTTATCAAAGGTCTTAAGAATGTCCTTTTGTCTGAGGGAGTGAAGGTATCAGCCGAGAGAAACACTGACTTAGTCATCCAAAAGTGAGTTTTTCTGTAGGATCACATTTATGTTTGCAGGGACTGTGTTTTACCTTGAAAAACCTGGCTAAATTTGGAGTTGAAATCCATGACACATTTTCATTTGGGTAGAGAGAGATTCTTCTTTAATCCATTTTGCCAATAGTGAGTGCTGCAAATGTACTTTGACCTAATGCAGTGCCAAGTGTAGGTGTTTGGAAGTGTGTGGGGAGGAAGGAGTTAAGGATTCTGCTCCATGAGCCATCCACAGCAGGGAATGACCCAGTTTAAAAGGGTTAACAGTATTTGGTTTTTCAGAACTATTTGTTATATCAAGTTAGTGCAGCAGAGGTCACCCAGGTCACTGTGCCTCCCCCTTCCCTTTCCATCCCCAGCCCCTGCTCCGTTCTTGTTTCTCCTCTAATCCGATGACCTCAGACACAGCTCTTTCCTTATGATGTTCTTGACAGCATCTTCAGACAATATGCAGCTTGACGCCGGTTGTCTTTCCCTTTTTCTCCTGTCCCTCAGGAGAAAACCTGGGATGCTAAAAGGCACTTTGTGCAGTGGGGAAAAGCCTCAGCAATTTGTTCTGTGGTTTTTGGACAAGAGTGGCTCAGAAAACAGTTTTCCATGTATGTGCTCTGTTAGCATGGCTGTCTTTTCTACTCTGTGTGTGTGTTTGGGTGTTTTTTCTCTATTTTGTGTGTTATGTGTGTGATTAAATT
The DNA here is from genome assembly GCA_013398955.1 of Callaeas wilsoni. NCBI lineage: Eukaryota > Metazoa > Chordata > Aves > Passeriformes > Callaeidae > Callaeas > Callaeas wilsoni. The sequence continues at coordinate 109,545 of VWPU01017328.1, forward strand.
CTCATTTATCTGCTATACATTCTGGTCTCTTCCATCAGGATGTTGCTGACTGTGACTTGCCAACGCTCTGAGCAAATGCTTTTTGGGAGCACAAGTTAACTGTTTACAAATGGGAATGGAAAAGTTTGGCTGGAATTTGTCCTCGGGTTTAGTATGAGGTCAGATTTGCTACTGTAACTGAGAGTTAAGTACAGAAAACCTTGCTAAGAAGGTTCTCATCCTCATCCCTCCCCTCTGACCACCTTCTGCCATTCGAAGCTTCTCTTAGATTTTTGTTCAATGTATTTTTATGACCTATTCTCAAAGGTACTGAAGGCCCACAGAAAAGCAGAACCCCAGGTGCTTGGTGTCTTTGAAAATCTGACTAGAAATAGGCAATTACTATTATGCTTATATATTTTCTCACCTTACCAGTATTAGTATGCTAACTTTCTGTCAAACCATCCACGAGGAATAGGATACAAAACACCCTACCTGATATGAACCCAGGAAGTCTCATTTTCCTGCTTCCTCAGTTGCTTGTTTTACTGTGTTTCTCATTCTCCTCTACCTGTGCCTCTTTGACATCCAGTCAGTTGATTTTTTTTTTAAAGAACGTTCCTTGCTTTGGATTTTATTGTGCTGCTCATTGTGCAGCCAGAGCTAGAGGAGTTACACTTGCTGTTGGGGGTAAGCTTAGTAAGGGACTGTTTTTCTCCCTCTGCTATGGTCTGACTGCTTTCTGAGGGGTGTGTTTTGCTTTTCCTAGAAGGATGGGGTAGTGCAGTCCTGGATATCCTCAACCCCCTGAGTGAAGTGAATGGTCACCAACAAGCTGCTGCTGGTAATGTTAAAGCTGTTTCTTGCAGCCTTCCCAGGGCTGGGGAACTGCCAGACCTCAGTTTTTTTGACAGATCTGAGGCATCCGTGAGAAAAAATGCCTCTGTATGTTTGCTTGAATTGAAAAGCAAATTGCAACTCAATTGTGTGTAGCTTGCCTTTGCTTCTTGGTCATGTTCAAGCACATAAGAGTTATTAGTGTGTGTTAATTAGAAAACAAAGTTTAAGGCTGTGTCTTCTGTTAGAACTTTTTTATACTATGAGAAAATCCAATTATATTTAGTTCAGTCACCATAAATTGATGTATCAGGAGAGCAGAGCTTTACATTCAAAGTTTCATGTAACTGGCAAAAGCAAAGTTCAAGTAATACTTTCCATTGTCAGCTTTTTCAATTCCCAACTTGCTTCTCTGTTAATGTTACGAGTCACTTTCCCAGCAGCATTCCCAGTGGCATGACCAGTAACACTGGTTGCAATCAAAATGATTATTTTGAGTTGTTCACTGTGCTGGAGCAATCAGGGCAAATGGCAGTTCTGCATACAGTGTGTGTTGGAGTTGGACTGGATGATCCTTGTGGGTCCCTTCCAGCTCAGATTATTCTGTGATTCCATGGAAAATAAGTTGAAATCATAAAAAATGTTGGCTAATGAACTTCTCCAGCTGAGCAACAGTTGAATCTCTTGGAAGAAAACGAGTTTTAAGTTTCACCTTCTGTTACCTTAGGTGGAACATTCCTAATGTTTCATGTGAGCCAGGATAGTGCACGTCTTGAAGCCAGTATCTGTGTTTCAGAACTTTCATCCAAGATTCTCTGGGAGGGTTTCAAATCCTTCCTCCGGCACCTGCCCAGATGTTTCAGGATTCTAGAGTCATGGCATTGCTGTGTCATTTTTTATGCAGTTCTCTCACCATTGGCCTCAGCACTACAGGTTTTTGGAAGCATGAATGTGATGGAGAAAGGGACTATCTGGAGGCATGGGACCCTTTCAAGTTTTTGTGTGGTGGTTTGTATTTTTTTTTCTTTTCCTCTTTTTTTTCTTAAAGAAAAAGGCAATACTCTCTTCTGTCATTGCAGCATTCTTACCCACGGAGTCATCTAGGCCAAAGGACGCTGTAGCAGGGACATTCCCGGGAACGGAAGATGTACAGTTTCTGTAGCAGGGAAGAGAGCATCAGAACAGGAATGGAAATTGGCAGGAGGAGCTCGGAAAGGCCAAAAGTTTCCAGCTCAGAGAGACAGTGAGAGAGGAAGTCAGCGAGTGCAAAAGGATTCCCTCTCTCCCCACTTCTCAGCCCCCACCCTCTGTCCTTCCTCCACACCCCACCCGGGGAGATGGGAGAAGAAACTTGGCAAGCCATCTTGTCGCCAATCAATCTGTGGTGTAACAATTAGCACTTAAGCAGCACTCACGCTAAACACAGGCTCAGAAAACACTTACAAAGGAAAATAAAAAAAACCTTAAACCCCAACACAACAACAACAGGGGAAAGCTGGAACAGATCAATGCCACGCCAACCAGGAGGCACCTAATACCCCATTATTGACGAGGCCGATAGCGCTTTAAGTGTGTGCTCTCCATGCTGGGCAATTAGCGGCAGGACCAGTGCGGTGGAGGCAGCTCCAGCACGAGAACGCACCCCCCGCTGCCCAGCGCTTCCCCCAAGAGGTGTTTGATGACAGCTTCATTTGTTAGCGAGATCCCAATAGCTGCCGGCGCCGGCATCCTTTCCATTACGGAGCAGAGTGCGAGGGGAGCCGGGCAGTGGGTCCGCTCCCCCCGCTCCCCCGGCCTGTGGTAACAGAATACAGTAGACACGGAGTCTGTCTGTGCACTGCCTAAATTGATTGTAATGGCTTTCTTAACGTGCTGAAAGAGCCGACTGTTTTCTCGCCTCGAAGAAAGGCTGGAGGAAGGAGGAAGTGACTCCAGCGGCTGCGGCACAGTGGATGAAAGTAAACTTTTGTTTAGTAAAGACCAGCCGACTGCAGACTGTCTCTGGCCTTTCAGCTGGCTCTCAGCAACACTGTGTTTGAGAAGAAAGGGGAGAGGGTAGAGAACACACTGTCAGCTTCCTGCCTTGGCTCTGGCTCCCGTGCTAACCCTGCTCGTAGGGCTGCACCTCCCAGAAGCACGCTGGAAACCTCTTCATGCAGGGAGGCTGGTTCCAGAAGGTGCCTGTAGGATAAGGCTTTCCAAGGGAATTCGTGCACATGGACAGTAAGGCACATGTGCTTTTGAATGCTTGGCTAGGCTGAGGCTTACCTCAAAAAGGTGTGCTGAGCTCCCATAACAGCAGAAGCTAAGCCAAGCCTGGAGAGGATATGGCCTTCTGAAGAGTATCCAAACAGCATCTGTTATTGATAAACTGTGTTTGTCTGGAAGGCCAGAGCCATCCTGAGACCTCCCAAGTGGAGAGACGTGTCCCATGTCAGACTGTCTGTGCAGACAGATAAAACCATCCGTCAGTCAGTCATACCTGGTCACCAGAGCAAACCAGCAGGTGCCACTCAGGGACACGAGGTGCACACTGCTGCTCTCAGGTGTGCTGCAGCCTGTCCTGCTAATCTTTACTGCACTGGTGCCTAAACTGGCTGGGAGCTGCCCAGAGTAACCCAAACACTTTTATCCCAGAAGAATCATTGCGTCACACCTGAGCAGCCTTTGGCAACAAAATAAACCGGGTGACACACAGATGTCCAGGCTTTTCTGAGAGGCAGCGTGGGTTGTAATAGCTCTGTACAGGAACCTGCTCAGACTGTGTGGGCCTGGGGTACCAGAGGCTTGCTCCTTAATCACTCATCACTGGAGATATGCTCTGGTTCCCTCTTCTCTTTCCGTGGAATGAGTCTCTTAGAGGTACCACAGGCTGGTAGTACCACAAAGGGTGAGGAGGCACAGACACCTGGTGTGCAGGTAGTGCCATAGTGTGAGGGAAGAGGAAAAGAACTGAAGTTCTCCTCTGTGGTGTCACTCAGGTTGCAGGTGGTCCCACACCTTCCCACCCTTGCCTGGTTCCAAACATGTGTTTATTCTCAAAGTTAGAACTTGTGAGCAGAGAAAGGGGCTGCAAAGTACAACTTCTCACGCTGCTGTAACCAGAAGCTGCTCTCTGCTTCTGACCAGGAGGCTTTAAGATGATGCCAGATGGGGCCATTAAAGCTGTGCAAACAATAAGGAACACATAGGGGAGTCTGTTAATGGGTTTCTTTTGGAAGCATCAGCTGGAGCTGCTGAATGGGGCACATGACCTATTTAAAAAAGCCACTTGAGAAATCTGTCTGACTGCTGAAAGGATGGGATTTCTTACCTTCCCTGTTTGTGCCAAGCCACTGAGGATCTGACATGCTGGATGCTCACACACTCCTGTGTTTGCAGTGTTGCTCACTTGCCAACGCACTTTATGGCTTGTGCTCTAAAGCTCTGAGATCGTGGGCTGGAGGAAGTGTCTCTACCACGTTCTGGGCAGGAAGGAAGCCACATTTAAGGAGATGGCTTCCATAGAAGTGTTGTTTGATTATCCCTTCTGGTAAGGGGGAGCCCACGGCGAGTGCAGATTTTTCCGTGGTTACAAACCAGCATTTTGCATGGAGAACAAGCAGCGTGGTTAGAGGTGGCTGTCAGAACACTGTGGGTGCAGAAGTTCCTTGGCCTTGAGTCCTGATGGGGGCTTATATGATCAGAAGTTGTGGTATACCTTGGCAAAGCTCTGAGTTTTAGCTCACGTGAGGATCAGCTACTGATTTACTTTATGAAGGGAAATGCCTCTACCTGCAGTGGCCAGAGGAAAAATGATGTGATGGAGGAAAAAAAGTACAGATGTGCTCCTTGGCAGAACCCGGATCCTAAATTGCTCCAGACTGTGAAGGTATTTTCAGTCAATCTTTTGTGGGAGAATGCTCCAACATCCTGGCTTGAATTTGAGCCCAGAAAGCTGGCGATGCAGGGGAGGATCAGTTCCACAGTGTGCACTGTGTGCTGCTTCATTGGACTGGGTTTGAAAGAGGAGGATTCTCTAAGAAAACGTGGAACACTAATTTCTCAATTGAAATTTGACCCATTCTGCTCAATTCTTTACTGTTTGAAGCATAGTCTTATGATTTTATGATGGGCAGATCAGCCATCTTACTGTTCTCTTCAGATGACCCACTCCTGATTGGTGCTATTGAATTTGTCTCATAAATAGTACAATAGAAAGGTGTTGTTCTTGCTGACATTAAGGAAACAAGACTAGAATCTGCCTTGGAGAACACCTTTAGGAAAAGCATGAAGTGAAACATTACATTTATGTCTATCTTACCAGTTTGGCACAGACATAAACTGGGAGTGTGTGGTTTGCATCATGTGTTTTGTCAGATTCTCAGGAATTCAGTGGCTGGTTATTAAGCTCAACTTGGACACAAACTTGGGTATTTTATGTGGCAAAATCAAATCTGCAACCCCTTCAAACTAGTGATGTTTTCTACTGGCATGGCAAACAGAAAATTTCCCTTTGCCAGAACATCCTGGAACTTAATTTGTCTCCCTCCAAAGGTGTTTTCTTGAGTTTTCATAAGCAGCAGTAAAGAAAAGTTCCCTGACTAGGGAACTTTCCACATATGATCATTTCTCCTTGCTTTGGCTGTAGCCAAGAGAGGGAAGAAAATCTGGTCTAGTTGTTAAATCTCCAAAAGTGTGAATATGCCATTCTGCAAACCCTTCAAGACCCTTGCCTGTGCCTGGGAGCCTTTCCCATCTGACAGGAAACATCTCCTGAAGGAAAGTCAACTTGAAGTGTTTTCTCTCCCACTTGCCACCTTCCAACTTTGGTTGCTGAGAGAAGAGAAAGGCTTTTAACACCACGCAGTGACCCAGCCCTAAGTACAGTCTCCTGGAGTTGATCTAGCTGGGGAGACAGGAGGTCAGCTGCAGGGGGCAGGAAAAGTGAGAGAAACCATGTCAACAGGCTGCTCCCGCCGTGTCTGAGTGCTGAATGATGAGCGGGTGACACGGGAGAAGGAGCCAGGGTGCTCACCTGGAAAATGTTGCGGGAAGCCTGTCATGGATGTTTTAAGTGCTGACAAGATGTGTCGGAGATATCCTTGCTGTGCACTTAGAATAAAGGTAACCTTTCCCGTGGGTCCTGCTTCACAAGGGAAGCTGCTGCCCTGGTTCATAGAGGGGGGACAGCAGCAGCTTGATGAGGGGGACTGAAGTCATTTTTCAGTATCGAACAGTGCTGCTATACTTGTGTAAGGACCCAAAGGGCAGGGCATGGTGGGGATTTAATTCTGCCATCTTCCTGTAATCCATAGGTGTGATCCCAAATCAGGTGAAACCAGCAAAAACATTTTGCCCAAACAGATTTTGAAGCAGGCTCTGTTTCAGGAACATCTCCAGATCAGTAAGTCCTTTGATCAAATATGTGACTTCTTTCTGAAAAAAATATTCATAGGATGGATCAGCTGCCTTACATGTGTGCCTTTCAGCGGTGAATTGTATCCCATGTTACCTCCAGGGACGTTGCAGATGAGGTTGGAGATGGCATTGGGCAAATCTGAGACCAAGGACTTGTGAGCAGCTCTTGAAGGGAGAGAATTTGCTTTAGGAATTAGATTTTCTAGAGTGAATTGTAATTGTCTTAAGAAATAATGACTCAGTGGGTCTTAGCATGTACTTCCCAATGCCTTGTTAGGGAACACACAGGGAACACATGCACCATGGAACAAAAAGTGCCTTGCAAAGAGCTAACCTGCCTAATTCTGGTGTCAGTTTAAATTGCTAAAATGAACTGACTTCCTTGCAGTTTTCCTACTTAGGATATGATAAACAACAGCAGAATCAGATCCTGATCTGCAGCAGATCACTTTCACTGATTTGTTATCAACACTTCAGTGAGATCAAGGTTAAAAATGGACATTTTCTACTTCCTATTTGAGGGTGGAAATTTGAATCTTTAGTTGTTTCTCCTCCTTTGTTTGTTTCTCACACTGTTAATCGCTCAACTTCTGTCCTTCTGCAAGAGTCAGCTGGGAGAGCTTGGTAATGTTTAGCCCTTGAGCCTGACCTTCCAATCTCTGCGAAGTCCAAAGGAGAGGAAAGAGTTTTAACTGAATTTAATTGGGGTCGTCTTTGCCCATCAACCTCTTCCTCCCCAGCACCTGGGGGGTTTGAGCTGGGGCCCCAGTAACTGGTGGAGAGAAGAAGATGTCTCCACGTCAGAGCCGGGCAGCTGTCACTGAGGCTTAGGGAGCAGAGAGGAGATGGTGCCTGCAGGAAACAAAGATGGTTCCCACCTGTCCAGAGCTAATGAGGATGTTTCCGATGTCAGTAAATGTTTCCTGAGCACAACAAAGAGCCAGGAATCTTCACCACCAGCTCCTGAACAATAGGCAAGTACAAGAGGTGGAAGACAGAAGTGAAGGAATTAGGGAATAGGAATGAAGATGAGGCAGGGAGGAATAGGAAGGAAAGGGAGATTACTGAAGAAGGGAAGAAGGGAAAGACCTAAAGAAAGAAAAGAGAAAGTAGAACACACGGCAAAAGAGAGAAAATGAGGATATCTGGATGGAGCAGGGAAGAAATGGAGAAATAGGTGGAAGTGTCCTGAGATGAGAGATACTGAGAGCACATTGGAAATGGACCAGAAGAAAAAGAGCTAAAGGAATATGGAAAAAAGCATCAGCAGGTGGAGAGTAGTGCTTAAGCCAACACATCCTTTTCACAGAACAGCTTGAGAAGCCTGAAGTGATGAAGGATAGGACATGGTCTCTAAGAGGAGTCTTGGGTCTAGAGAAGTTAAGGGAAAAGAGGGGGAGAAAGTATTTCTGACATATAATATTTTTAATCTTACTCCTAGAGTGTTCCTTTGTGTCAGCATCTCCAGGAAAATCCTCAGTCTTGACATAAAGCAAAAGAGAATCCTTTTTATGTACTGCACAAACTATGAACATCAACTACTGAGTGCCCAGCTCAGGCAGCAGCTCTCGCCTGGGACTTACAGACAGAAGCTAACAGCTGATGTAGGAGATTTGTCCAGGAATGTGTAGCAGTTCATTAGCTGCAGCAATAAAACTATGCATTTATATCTTTTGAAGATGATTCATTCTCACTGCCACCCTCTNTGATAGGTTTATATCTTTTGAAGAAGATGATTCATTCTCACTGCCACCCTCTATTCTTTTATCCTTTCTCTGCAACAGAATTACTGTTGAAGCACCAAGAGGTCCTGCTCACAGATTGGGGGTGTTATTAACCTTTCCCAAGAACTGATTTTATTATTGACCATTTTACATGTGCTCATACTGCTTTAAATTCTATTAAAAAACTTGCTTTGGAAGATTTTTTTCTTCCCTTTGTACCTGATATGACATTTAGAAGTTCTTATGTGTTTTCTGTGTCTGTTGTTTTTAAATTGCATCTCAGTAGCAGTACTTGGAATAACTGTGCCACACGATGTCCCATCAAGGGTGTGATTTATCTCATTTGGTCCAGCTTTCTCATGATCCTACATCACAGCTCTGCTGTAGGCAATAAGAGGAGATCAGCAGCTCTAGAGCATCATTCAACTCATGTTAAAATAGGTGTTAAAGTAGAAATGATTCCTATTCAGAGTCACAGTGGCCTGTTAAAAACAGGAAGACACTTGAATCTACACAAGAAGGACAAATATTTATGTTGGTGCTAAGCAGCAGTTGTCCTTCACGAGTTTAAAAATAAAATGAAAGCAGAGTATTCCATCAAAGTACGTCCTGTTGCAGCACTGGGAGCAGTGTGTTATGAAACCGTGTACAAAAGCTAAAACATTAAAGAAGGGAATTTTAAATTAACTGGGAACACATATAAAACTCTTCTTATTTTAGTTTTGTGTCAAAAATGACGGAATTTTGGTTTTATCAGATACCTGCAAAGTCAGACCGATACAGTAGAGCTGTGCAGTGCTCCAGTGGTACAGACAGTCAGGTCTGCCAATTATCCTGCTCCTTCCCCGGCATTTGCCATTGGCCAAGAGCAGGGATAGGAGCCCACCAGCTTGTTTCCTGGTGAGCTAAAAACACATTATTAATGTTCCGTTCCTCACAAAGACACCGGGCTCCCCTGCGAGATGCCAAGGGGCTGGATCCAACGAGAGCATCCCCTGGAGCTGTCACAGGGAACAGGCACAGCTGAGCCCCGGGACTCCAAAGCCACGCGGCCGGAGAGTTTCAGACTCTCAAACTTTGCAGCCAGGGCTTTGGGGTGTCTGTCCTGCCCAGCCCTCCCTGCTCCGGCGTGCTCCCTGTCCCGGTCCCGTGGCGGAGCGGTGTGCTGATGGAGCGGACACTGCGGGGAGCCGGCAGCGGGGCAGGCA